>JAHFWL010000786.1:0-27101 GCA_021292165.1 Shinisaurus crocodilurus | reverse complement strand
ATAGAAATGACACCATTTGTGCAATTAGCAACGGAGTACACGAGAGAGGGCTTTTCTGCAGTGGCTCCACACCTCTGGAATAAGTTGCCACCAGGGGTCTGTCAGGCCCCATAATTGCAGACTTTTAATAAGGCCCTGAAGACTTACTTCTTTACTCTGGCCTTCCCTTGATGTATCAGATTGGGTTACAACTGCAATTGTGTTGTAGGCTTTGTCTTATGCTGATGTTAGTTGTTTTGAGGAACTTTTGCTGCTTTTATTATTGTATCGGGTTTTTTATTATGATTTTTATTTATGTATTTTAATGTTGTATCGTATGTCACCTTGGGGGCTTCTGCTCTGAAAGGCAGCATATAAATATTTTAAATAAATAAATAAATGTATGGACAGCTTTTTAAAAGTAAATTTCAGGCTCAGAAGGCCCAATCTAGATCAAGATTCTGTTGTAGGAGGAAGGGCTTTAACCTTTTGCCCCCACTGGGACGTGATCTGTATTGGGCCTCCTAACTCCATTTCCACTTTGGGAAAAAATATGAATCAGAGTGTAGCGCTACTCTTATAAATTCATTGCATTCTGTTTCTATATTATTGTGTGATTTTAAAAAAAAATCCACATGGAAATTGTTTATAACAATTGTTTATAACAAATATGTATAAGTACATATTTATATTTATTTTGAACATATGTTCTCACAAAATATGCATTTATAAATGTATTTTAGTGAAATGTTTGGATGCTTGAATGTATTTTACCCCAAAATATCAACTTTAAAATGCCTCTTGATATGTTTTTTGAGCTGAGAATTGCATCGCAATATTTGGAGAAGTGCAAAATAAAGGATAATTATATTCTGATCTTTGCATAAGTGTGGCTTAAGTCAGTTTGCCATTGAACTTGAAGTTCACAAAGGTTGGATTCTTCAAGCACCCCTTTCATGGGCTCTCTTTCCAGCTCACTACTGTTCATCAGGCCTTGCCTCTGGGCTCACAGCAGCCTCACAGGATTGTCCCCATTTCCATTTGTGAAATGTTGGATGAAAAGTTCTTTACCTCATCCTTTTACGTTATCAGGGAATAAACGTTGTCTAGGGTCATGTTGTCTAGGGTCACTGAAACAGTCCTTTGGAAGTTGTTCATCTTTAATGAGATTGTACTCAGGAAGTTTGGAATGGATGAAAAAAAAATTTTATAAACTATGTCGGCGTTCTTCCTGTAGGGATTATATACAGGATGCTAAGATGTTGCACAGAGGAGGTTGTGGTTTTTTGTGTCTTTTAAATAGAATGAATCATAGAGAATTATAAACAAAAGGCTTGCCTCTAACACACCTGCACCCAATAGGATATTCATCTCCTTATTTCACTAAAGCGTTCATTCTGAGTTTCATAGCTCTGTGTAAACACGTTCACAACAAATCATAAAATGCAGACAATAGGTTAAGTGTAAAGCTTTAATGCAAAGGATATGTGTTTCTGTGTACCTTTCTGAATATTGCTTGTGGCTTTGCTAGTTCTGGCTATTCCACAAAACCCATAATGCTCACTTAGTCTGATAGACGTTTGTTAACTGAATGCAATTCTTTCTGTTATTTTAATGGTCTTGGGAAATGATCTTTATCTGCAATTTGCATATTATAAAACAATTGTATATATAAAAATTCATATAAATATAATGTTCACATGTATATGATATGTCATTTCTCTGTTAGTATATCAAAGACTGATTTCACACTTCTACATTTGGATTGGTTTGCTTTGTAGCAAGTTGGCTGCAAGGCTTCTAGCCTTTTATGTGAAGCAGGACACATAACTGTAGTGGTTAAGGTTTTTATCTTATGAATATGAGGTCATTGGTGTGATTCCTGGTTTGGTTTCAATGGCATAGTCAGTGGTGGAGGGATGATGGGAGAACCACAAGTTGTCCACACCTTCTCTACTCCCTCCCTGCTGATCAGCTGATTGGCATGATGATTGCTACTTTACTGTCAAGGACTATGTAAACACAGCTCTAGCCACTGTGCATGCATTCACAGTTAGGTCAGGGCCAGGGTGTACATTTTGGCAGTGTCGTGTCACAGCTGTTCTAGGGATATTGCTAAAGGGTTGGATGACCAGGCCAGGTAACCTGGCAAGACCTGCAGCACCATAATTCTTTTAGCTATTGGCCTTGCCTGAGGAGCAGGGCCGGTGCTACCATTAGGCCAACTAGGCGGCTGCCTAGGGCGCCGGGCTAAAGGAGGCGCCAGAAATGCCTTGGGGGGGGAAAAATACATCACGTATTTACCAAGTTTGTTTTACCAATCATGTCCTGTGACGGGGAAGGGAGGCGAAAGAAGCGCACCCCTCCCTCTCTCTCCTCCAGCTCGTTACCAGGAACAGCAGCAGGCAGGCTCCTCCTCACAACCAGCATCAAAAAGAGGCAGAGAAGGCTACAGACTGGAGGAGGGGAGGCGGGCAGGGGCCAATGATGGAGTCTGGTGGGCGGGCCGGGAAAGGATGCACCTGCAAACACCTCCTTCGCCTTCCCTCTCAAGGATGCACCTGCAAACACCCTCCTTCGCCTTCCCTCCCTCGCGGTGAGCCTCAGGTTCCTCAGCTCAAGGTCCCCTGAAAGCAGTTATTTCCAGCAACCAGGGAGGGAGGGAAAGGTATTTTAAGCTAGCTGGGGCTCCAATGTTTTAATTATTTACCATGCTGTTTCTGTGTTTTGGTTTTAAATGGTTTTAGGATGCAATCCTATGTGTGTTTGGAGGGGGGGGGAATCCTACAACTCCCAGCATTCCCCAGCCAGCCATGCGCAATCCTATGCACGTTGACGTAGAAAAAAGCCCCACAACTCCCAGCGTTCCAACAGCCAGCCATGCTGGCTGTGAATGCTGGGAGTTGCGGGGCTTTTTTCTGCCTCAACGTGTTTAGGATTGTGCCCTGAGCTGTTGATGTTTTCTTTACTGTACTTTGAATATTGTTGTCTGCCTTGAGCACTAGGCTAGTAAAGGGAAAGACAGGATAATATACATTATTCCAGGGATGGGGACTCGGACTCGAGGACTCGACTCGTGAGTCGGACTGAGTCCCCCCTCTGACTCGACTCGGACTCGAGTCCCAATATTTTTAATGGGACTCGAGACTCGACTCGGGACTCGTGACCAAGGACTCTTCAACATCCCTGGGCTGTGCCAGAAGGAGTGGAGAGGAGCGTGATTGCCGGCGAAGAGCGCATGGAAGCGAGGTGTGCCGCTGCTCGGCCACTATGGACGGCTACCAGGAGTGCAGCCCCAACAGTGTGTCAAGATTTATTTTGATTGATGTGTTGCGTACTTGGGAGAGGCAGAAGAAGGACCTGAGATGACTCTGTGTGGCTGCTCTGTGTTTCTGGTTCCAGCAAGTTCATCACCAGTGGAGCGGGTGTTCAGTGAAGGTGGAATTGTGATGAGATCTCACCATTCCAGAATGGGGGCCAAACATTTAGAAAAAATCATGTTCCTCAAATGCAACATGGATAAGTTTTAGGAAGTACAGCAAGTTTATTTTTTTAAATCATTTTTCTAAAATGCAACCTTTCAGACATTTTGGGTTTGGCTGCCTCTGCCTGCCTATCTGGGGTTCCCAGCCTCCTCTGCCTGCCTGGTCTCTTCTTGACCAGTTCAACAGTTGAATTGTCCAAGACAAAGGCCTCTGCCTGCCTGCTTTGGGGTTCCCTGCCTCCTCTGCCTGCCTGGTTATTTGCGTTTTTCTGCCTGGTCTGTTCTTGCCAAATCAGTTGCAGAGTTTTGAAATAAAAAGGCACACTTGTGCCTAGAATTTATTTAAACCACACATCTGAAGTAGCCTTATTTTGTTGGGGGGAAATCCCATTGATTTTAATAGGGACTCATGGAGTCAGCTTTGGGAGTGACTCGTGACTCGTGACTCGTGAGTCACCATTTTGGACCAAGGACTCGGACTCGGACTCGAGACTCGGGTCCAAAGACTCGTGACTCGAGACCAAGGACTCTTCAACATCCCTGCATTATTCTGATAAAGAAATATTGCAACAAAGTGATAGAGAGAGGAGGGGAAGTAGCAAGTTTCGTAAATCCCCTCCTAAATTTGAACCAGATAATCCACGGGCTCTCTCTTTGCTATGTTTCTACTACATGCATCCCCCCCCCTGCAACCCAGAAGGTGTACGAGTCAAACCGGTGTCTCTGCACCTCCACCCTGCGAGGTAGGACAGGCTGCAAGACGCCCTTTTGTCTCTATTCCTCACAGGTAGCACCACCACACCTCTCTCACATCCTTTTTTCATATCCCTTGTGCTGCCTGCAGGAGGAGACAGGCTTTTACATATATATGGAGTAGGAGAAGGCCCTTGGGAGTTCCTGGCATAGCTGGGCTGATGTTGCCTCTTTGCTTTCCTCGTGAACACAAAGGAAAAGTCTCAAAGTCCACAAAGTTTTTCTATGGGGCTCGGCAGTTCCCAGGGAGGGAAATTTATTTCATAATGGGCATAGGGCTGGAGGGAGGGAGGGCTCAAGTGGGAGGGGGGGGCGCTAAATATCTGATCTTGCCTAGGGCACCAAATTGCCTTGCACCGGGCCTGCTGAGGAGAGATCACAGAATGACTTGAGCCCTATTCAACTGTTACTCACCAGAACAGGCAACACGGATACAGCTGTGCTGTGGGGCTATGTGTTTAGCTCCACCCCTGAGATTGTGCAGTTCCTCCCAAGATCTCACGTGATTATGGTGAATGTCTGCAGTGGCAAGTCTTTTGTATCCGTGGAGGCTCACTGCATGATTAAGGACCCAGGAAAACATGTATGTCCTCAACACATGAGGGGTGTGAAGGAGCCACATGACCTCAGGGATGAGGCTAAATGTGCAGCACAGCTGTATCCATGGTGACTGTTCTGGTGAGTATCTCTTAAATAGAGCTCTACCATCCATCCTGCTTCACACAGTAGTCAACCAGATACCTCCTATAAGCACACAAGCAGGATATGAAGTCAATAGTCCTCTTGCGCTGCTGTTCCGCAGCAGCTGTACAGCCCTGGCACAAGCTCTATTGCCCCCTGAAGTAGAAGAGAACATATGCTGCCACATCACAACCAATGTCACATTGAGTCCCCTTCCCCCATCCTATGTTGCCTCATCACACGGAGAGCCGCGTGGCCAGAAGCAGCAGCTGCAGGGCTCTCTGTGCGATGAGACAAACAGAGGGTGGGCAGCTGCTCTAGAGAGTCCCACTGGCCACTCTCGTTGTGACAAATGCCATGGTGAAGAGCAGCTGGTGGGGCTCTCCAGAGCACCCACTTGAGGAGGAGGAGGAGGAGGAGGAGGAGGAGGAGGAGGAGGAGGAGGAGGAGGAGGAGGAGGAGGAGGAGGAGGAGGAGGAGGAGAGCCCTCCTGGGGTGGGGGGAGTGGACCAAATCACCACTCCTCTTGCTTCACCACCTTAGGCAGCTGCCTCATCCTGCTTCATGGGAGGGCTGGCCCTGGTGATGTACTTGCATTCATCAATGAAGACAGATGCCAGTCTTCTTGCTAGAATGAAAATCTATTTGTACTGTTCAAAGCATGCATATATCTTGTGGATCTCTGTACTAAGCCATGCTGCTTCCATATACCAGTGAGTTTTCCCCCAAACTCTTGTCATGCCTCTTAAAGAGTTATTACCATATTTATGTATAAGTGATGTGTCTGTCTATAAGAAAAGCATCTTCTTTTGGACAGTTCAACATCAGCATCCTAATATGACAGTCTCCAAATTAATTGTATATTTCTATTTATGTTTTAATTGTACATGTTTTAATGTTGCAAAGCTACCTTGAGTGGCTTTACTGGGAAAAAGGCGGGATATAAAATAATAATAATAATAATAATAATAATAATAATAATAATAATGATAATAATAGTAGTAGTAGTAGTAGTAGTAGTAATTTGGCACAGCGTGAGAATGGAGTTATGCTTTCTGATTATGATACATGTTGGGAGTCCACCCCAGCCACTAAGATTCCAAACCTTTGTTTTTACAAACTTTGCCTTTGACAATAGCTCAACATATTATTTAATTGCAAAGAAGATTGATAGCTTGGGACCCATTGGGTTGGATCCAGACTTACATACATAGAGTAGACTATATTGATATCAGTGGGTCTACTCTAAGTATTACTAATTCTGGATTCAACCAATACTTTATTTATTCTTTACATAATAAATAAATAAATAAATAAAATATCAAAGCCATGGAAAGCTAATTTATTTTTCCTTTGATTAAAATAGTTGGCCAACTTTTACACTCATAATAACCCATTATATGAGTTTGGCAGGAACCATTGGTCCAGAAGTGGCTGTTGGTCAAATAGTTAGAGCAGCTTTCCCCAACCTGGTGCCCTCCAGATGTGTTGGACTGTAACTCCCATAATTCCCAGCCAATTGGCTATGCTGGCTGGAAATTATGGGAGTTGAGTCCAACACACTTCATCAAGGGCACCAAGCTGGGGAAAGCTGAGTTAGAGGATGCGCCCAGTGGTGCAGCTGTGCAATTTTAAACCCTGGACTTAATGACCTTTGGGGGGAGGTGCAGTTTAGACACCCTGTGTTATTAATTCAGTTGTAAAACACACAGCAAACATTTCTCTTCACCCCCAACCACCATGAAATGCATACAGCTGCTTCTACATTCCTGATATGTTAGGACAACAACAAAACTGTTTGCCAACCCTGATATAAAAAAATAATACTCTGAGCATGTGCAGTTTTGCATTTTAAACTCACTTAAATCATAGCACCATCATGACTACTGGAATAAAATACAGTTTGCTTCTGCTGCTGCCCTGATGCCCTCATCCCCTATCAATCTCCAGGTGGTCATTGGGGGGGGGGGCTGAGCTGTAGGGCCCTCCACTTTGGCCCCAACATCCTAGCCCTAGCTGCACCACTGGATGTGCCTCAACCCTGTTGTACTTTCTATGGTTCTTACCTTGCTCTGCCTTTACTCTTCCTCAACCCAAACATCCTCTGTGTCCCACTTGATCTGTTTGCTTATTCTCTGCTTGGTGTTTGCCCTTTTGTTTTCTCCCTTATCCATGAAGTCCTGGCTCGTTTGGGTATATGACACCACTTTAGATGAAATCCTGCACAATTTAAATCAGGAGGAAAGTATTTCAGGATGTGGATTGCACAATTTGACACTTGTTTTTATGACCAGTGGTATGATTTGACTGGCACTTCACATGTTCTGCAGGTTTGGGAACTTGAAACATCTAGCTCTTGGCCCCTTAGCTTTGATCCTATACAAGACTTAGCATTGGCCCCTTTTATGACTTTTTGTCTGTTTCTACTGTCTGTCCCCCCCAAAAAAACTTAGCTGTTTTGTGTGTGCCTCCACAATATCATGTATCAGCCCCCCTTTGCAGATGCAAATACTTCCAGTTGCTTATGTGTCCAGTTCCTTTAGATCTCCCACTTGTACTTCTCCATGGGAAATAAATAGAAAGGGAACAGGAATGTTGGCCTGTAATGCTAGGTGGAACAAAATGGGATATCAAAGTACCATTCTATTTTTCCACTGCATGGTTCCATTTAATAGGTTATGCTTCACGAAATGTGCACAACTCCACCTAATATCCACAGTTAACAAATCACAGATATGTTGAAGATGTGAGCAGATTCATGATCTCTGAACTTACGCTAGTTTGCAAAAACGTAAGCGTCCCCCAACCAATACTTTGCCTCAGATGTCACAGCATCAAGTCTATTTTATATTCCATGAGTTTCACATTAGGATGGAATTCCAGTTGGAAAATCATTGGGGTTTTCAGTCTTCCGAGGTTTGTAATGTGGCTATGCTTTAACACCAAGAATGTTTTTCTTTAAAGTTGGATATCCACACTTATTCTATTGGTAAACCACTTGGTTGCTGAATTGAGATTTTAGTCACCACTGGAACAAATATCCTACCAAGGATATACTTACTCCGAAGCCACATGAGAGAGCCATTCACAGGCGGTATCAGCTGCAGCTAAGCTGTTTGGATTTTTAATTTTTTTTTTCCGGATGTGTGTTCAACCTGGAAAATGTGTCTCTTAAAAATTTAAATCAATATTTTCCTTCCTTCTGTGTAGGTTGCTACTTACAATTGAAGAACCATTTCATGGCTCTGATCATCCATCTACTGGTGTGCACATGCACACACACACACACACACACACACACAAACACACCCAATTTTTAAAACTATGGCTGTTCAGAAAAAAAAAATTAACCAGAAGGGAGCCCTTTTACACAGGGCTAGTTCCACTACAATATGAAGGAATCCAGGTACCCCAAGAGATAAGGCTAAGAAACGATATTTGGTGGTGGTAATGGACCGGATGAGGGTGAATAAACAGAGATACAATCGAGACAAGATGGAGCTACGTGTTTGGTGGTTTGTCCCCCTGGCTGAAGCCTGTTCTAGATGGGGTTTCACTCACTCTGAATCAGGGGTAGGCAACGTGACATCAGAGACAGAAGTGGGGATTCGGGGGGGGGAGGGGCTCTGGATGTTGGGACTCACTTGCACAGGACAGAGCAGCAGCTCTCCCCAGTGTGGGTGAGTACCAACACCTGGCTCTGCTCATCCCTGCTGGTACTTCCGATCTCAGATCAGAGGTAGCAGCAGGAAAGCAGGGCAGCCTGGGTTCCTTTCTCCATGCTGGGAGGAAAAAAGAAAAAAAGGGGGTGACTTCCACCCCCTGACATGTCATCATGGATGGTGCCCTGCCCCCTGACGTCATTCAGTCCATGGGGGACCTGGGAGCACAATTTGGCTCCCCCACCCCTAAATAGGAATTTTGTACATTAAAAATATGTGCACCATCAATTTGCTATGACATGCCATTGTAATCTTGGGCCTTTTTTCTGTTGAAACATACATAGGATTGCACCTTAAGAAATCTTTACAACCTATTCTTAACAGTAGGGTTACTTCTCAATACCAGTAATTATTCATAAGAAAGTAAGAAAAGCTCAGACCAAAAAGTCCATCTAATAATAAATGCTGGATAAAATGGAGAGGAGGAAGACTTTGTAAGCCACCTTGGGTTCCTTACAAGAGTAAAAAAGGTGGGATATAAATGTAATAATAATAATAATAATAATAATAATAATAATAGCAGCAACAACGACAACAACGACAACAATCATCATCATCTTCTGGTAATTGGCAATATAATTAAGAAAAAATCTGATGCCATTGGATTGTTGCATTGGCTTGTTAGGATATCTAAAGGACTATATCAAGAGATATATTGATTGATTGATTGATTGATTGATTCAGTGTATTGGCTGCTACAAAAAAGGGATGATGGCTACATCTTGGAAAGTAATTGGCATCAACTACTGATTCATGAATGGTTACAATATGAGATATTGCACCTATGAATTACTTGACCAATCTTGCTAAGTTTGGGGAGGCAAGAAAGATACAAGTAAGGGGTATATGACAATGGAAAAAATTATTAACATTGGGAAATTATCACAGTTGCTATTATTTATTTATATAGTGCCAGCAGTGTCCATGTGCTTTGCAAAATATGAGAGGACTGGTCCCTGCCCCAAGGAGCTTACAATCTAAAATTCAACACAGGGGAAATAATAGAGCAGCCTTCCTGAACCTGGCACTTTTCAGTTTTGTTGGACTGCAACTCCCAGGATTTGGGCCATGCAGACTGGGAATTATGGGATTTGCAGTCCGACGCATCTGGAGGGCACCAGATTGGGAAAGATTGCAATATAAGAAAGGGCAGGCAAGAATAAACTGGGGAGGGAATATGTGATTGTTTCATTTCTTAAAGAGGCTTGCTGTAACAGTATACGCTCTACCAGCTTGCTTTTGTTTCTTTTCTGTTTTAATTGAAAAAAACATGAAATATATTAGTTTGTTTTGATTGGCTATTGCACCTGTCATAATCTTTGTATACAACATGTGCCTCTATTCTGCCAAGTTACCTCATAGTTTACAATGTGGTTAGTAAAAAGCCTCCAGTATGGCATGACTTTATGTAACAATCAGTCTCTTTGGAGCTAAAAAAGCTATGTTAATCTTACAGAGACCTTTATGAAGAGCCAGTTATGCACTGGGATATTGGAAATAGATTGGTGAAATGTTTTTTTTTTTTTTAAGTAATTAATCATTTTCAATCCACACCCTCTGTTTTTTCTCCAAATGTTTTTGTTCTGGACAATTAGCTCACCAGAGTTTGTTTGTGTAAGGTGTGTGTAATATGTTTATAGAGCATGGCAGCTGACTTAATGTAGTTCTTGGCGAGCTATCGCATTCCCTTCCTACAAATAACATTTTGAAATGATAACAAAACATTCATATGAATAACTCCCCATCAAGAAAGAAAGAAAAATTGGGACCCACATTCTCCATTAATATTTTAAATCTGCCTCATTAAACCGTTTCATAAGATGCAGCTACAGGTAAAATATCATTTGTTTCAACTGAAGGTTAATTCTTCAACCAGACTTGGGAAGCCAGAAGTAACGATCCAACATGTTTACTGCTGTATTAAAGAGAATTTAATCATTCTGAAGTAATTAAAGCAAACAGTAAATTAGTACATATTTAGGATCTGGGAGGAGAAGATAACGAAATACATTTGCTTGTTCTACACTGTGCAATAATGGCTTTATGTCAAAACTCTGCATTTACAGATAGTATGTGCAGCACACTTGAAGCCCGTGTTCAAAAGAGGCTATTTACCTGAATAGCCTCTTTTCATTCAGTGCTAGTTAGCATGTCTGATGTATTCAAATACGCTTGGTCATTCTAAACCAGTGTTCTCCAACCTTGGGTCCCCATATATTTTTGGCCTACAACTCCCAGCATGCCCCAGCCAGCTATGCTGGCTGGGGTATGCTGGGAGTTGTAGGCCAAAAACATCTGGGGACCCAAGGTTGGAGAACACTGTTCTAAACCATGGCAGTGACTTGAAAGTGGATGTGTCTAGTACAGATGTGTTTAGTGCATACATTGAATTTGGATCATCACACAGGGTCAAAGGTAGGCATGGCTGGACACCTGCCATGGGCCCACACCACGGCAGGGGGCCCACTAACAAGAGTTCCCTGGAGTTGTTCCTCCTCGTCATCATTGCAACCTGCTTATTCACCTGCTTCTTGGTCTAGCCCTGACAATGGAGGAGGAGTGGCAGATGACACACTGCGTACTTGTTCATTGGCTCTCTGTAAACAAATAGTAGCAGTGATGATGAGAAAGAGGATGAGGAGCAACAGCAGCTGGTGATCATGGTGGTGAGAAGGTGGACTCACCGAGGGAGGAGGGGTCCATTGAGGATATCTTGCCCAAGGCCCTCAGAAACCTGGAACAGGCACTGTCATCACATATTCATTGAATTCCAGGCATAATTCAAAGTGCTGGTTATCTACTATATAAATGTGAAAGTTTGTCCATACGTACGTATGTCCGTACGGGCGTTTGTGTGCGTCGCATAGGCTCCTACACGGTTGGGCGGATCTGCCCCACACTTGGCACGCATACTCTCCATCACCCAAGGACAAAGACTGGCGGGTTCAAATCTCCGAAAAGGCCCTCGCTGCACCTGTACGGCCCAAAATAGATGAGAGCCAATGGCGTCACTTGGAATGTTCACAGGGGCCATTCAGGAGTGGTTATGCAAATAACTCCACCGACATACAGAATGTTGGTATGAACTGCCACCACAGGGGCCCAATCAGGAGCGGATATGCAAATCTCTCCTACCTACGTCCAAACAGAATGTTCATATGAATTGCAGCCGGGGCCTACACGGGTGTGGGGGGGCGGCAAGCTGGGATTACATTGTTGGGTAGTCCCAAGTGGGGGGGGGGAAGCAGGGATTTCATTGTTGGGTAGTCCCGGGGGGGAGGAGGAAGCAGGGATTTCATTGTGTAGTACCAGGGGGGAGCTGGGAATTCATTGTTGGGTAGTCCCGGGGGGGGGAGCAGGGATTTCATTGTGTAGTACCAGGGGGGAGCAGGGAATTCATTGTTCTGTGGACCCGAGGGAGCAGGGATTTCATTGTTGTGCAGTCCCGGGGGAGGGGGAGCTGTCATTTCATTGTGTAGTACCAGGGGAGAGCTGGGAATTCATTGTTGGGTAGTCCCGGGGGGGGGGAGCAGGGATTTCATTGTGTAGTACCAGGGGGGAGCAGGGAATTCATTGTTCTGTGGACCCGGGGAGCAGGGATTTCATTGTTGTGCAGTCCCGGGGGAGGGGGAGCTGTCATTTCATTGTGTGGTCCTGGGGGGGGGGGAGCAGGGGTTTCATTGTAAAGTCCCAGAGGGGGGAGGAAGCAGGGATTTCATTGTAAAGTCCCGGGGGGTGGGAAGCAGCAAATTCATTGTTGCGTAGTCCCGGGTGGGGGGGAGCAGGGATTTCATTGTGTTGTCCCGGGGAGGGGAAAGCAGGGATTTCATTGTACAGTACCGGAGGGGACAGCAGGGATTTGATTGTGTAGTCCAGGGGGGGCTGGAATTTCATTGTGCAGTCCCTGGGGGAGCAGGTAGTCCCGGGGGAACTGGGATTTCATTGCGCAGTCCCAGGGGAGCTGGGATTTCATTGTGTAATCCCGGGGGAGCTGGTAGTCCCGGGGGAGCTGGGATTCCATTATGTAGTCCTGGGGGACCTTTCCTATGGAGGGATTAAAAACAGCGGTCAACTACCTTAAGGAATTTTGAACAAACAGTGCCTATTATAGGGATGTACCGGTAACTGTTCGCCTCGCTCAGGCATAGCGGGCTGAAATCGTCCCTGCTTGCGCGGGCCTACCTGAATCCAGCGGTGGTGAGCCTCTCAGTGGCGAGCCTATCCGTGGCGAGCCGCCCACGCTGCCCGCGCTGCCCACGCTGGTCCCATTGCATCACTTCCGGCGCAGCAGAAGTGACGCGATGGGACCCTGCTCCAGCGCGCTGGACCCCCGCACTATGTTTTTGGCGTGGGAAACCAGGGCAACAGGGCTGTTTAAGCTGTTTCCGTGCCGCGCCACTTGGAAGAATGAGGCAGGGGGGCCACCGCCGCAGAGAATCGCGGCAGCGGAGAGGCAAGCCCCCCCACAGGTATGTGAACACCGCTATACAAGCCTGCCCATAGGTCTTCTGAGGAGGCTCTTCTCTTAGTTCTGCCACCATCCCAGGCACGCCTGGCAGGAACACAGCAGAGGGCCTTCTCGGTGGAACTTCCGGTTTCTGGCGCTACGTTTTTTACATAAAAAAACAGGGTAAACTACGTTAAAATGGCCACGATTTGCATAACCGGTGCTGTGTTTTTATGTTAAAAACAGCATAAAATACGTTAGAACAACCACAATTTGTATAGTTTGCAAACACCAGACAAATTGCGGTTGTTCTAACGTATTTTACGCAGTTTTTAACGTTAAAAACCGTAGCACTGGTTACGTCAATCGCGGCCATTTTAACGTAGTTTACGCTGTTTTTTACGTAAAAAAGTAGCACGGGGAACCCAGAAGTCTGGCGAGTGGCTCAGCTGGTGCTCGCCGGAGGCTCGGTTCAGCTCACATGGTGGCGGTGCTCGCCGAGTGCCCTACAAGCTAAGCGCTGGGCTCGGCGCCAATCCCTAGTATTTTATATAATTTTAATACCATTTCTGATTTAATTATATTTTTAAGTTATGTATTTTTCTATTTATATGTTTTAACTCTACAAATTTTAACATTGTGAAGTCGCCTTGAGTCCCAGTATTGGGAAAAAGATGGGTTATAAATAAATATAATAGATGATGATGATGATGATGATGATGATGATGATGATGATGGTTTCATGTATCATTAAAACACATACAGAGATTAGTGCCAGCAGTGAGCAGGGCTGGAGCTAGTGGTGGGTGAGGCTGGAACTAAACATCGGTGGAGCCTCCTCTCTGTTGAGGGCGAAACTCCCCCCCCCCCGTCCTTCCAGAGAGGAAATCCACATGCAGGCTTCTAACTGAAAAGCTTTATTCAGGCCAGCCTAGACCACTCTAGCTTTGAATTACAAAAGGAGTAACAGACCTGTAGCTTACTCTGGCTCAGCTTGTCTGAGCGTGGAAAGCTAAGCAGGGTCAGGCCTGGTTATTACTTGGATGGGAGACCCCTCCTCTAGTTTCCTGCACTGAGCAGGGGGTTGGACTCGATAGCCTTCTAAGCTCCTTCCAACTCTATGATCTATGAAATCTATGATTAGCAAAGTCAATCACAAGCGTCACGCTAGTTAGAAAAATAGCCATTTAGGAAGTTCCCCCTAAAGCTGAGAAATTGATTCCAAACTGAGGAGTTCCCCTCCCCTTCCAGAGCCACCCAGCCACGCCCCCTAAGGCGGGTCCTTATATTTAAGAGCCAATCTCACAGGGCGCCTGATACTTGTCAGCTGTTCCCTCCTCCTGAGTTGCCATCTGACACGTGGGTCTGTGACACTGGATACACCCCCTTCCCCATCAGAGAGCTCAGCCTGCTTTCCCACGGAATTAGACACCGCCCGTTCCTCCCCACCTGTTGAGTCTATCTCTAAAGCTGTCGGCCTTGGAGAGCCAGGTGCCTCTTCCCCCCTTCCAACTCCCCGTCCTCCCCCTCTTCTTCTGAATCCGTTTCCAGATCCTCCGCTGCAGGAAGAGTGGGCCCAATCCCTACACTCACTCACTCACTCTCTCTGCCTAGCACACTGCTGGAGGAGGGACAGTTTGCTCTTGCCAGAGGTATGTAGTGATCATTTGCAGAGGGCTTTTGAAATTAGGCCAAGGGCCACGTAGAGCCTTAGAGCCATAGGTTGCCTGTCCCTGCTTTGAACCAACATCTTCATCCATATACTTAAATTGCACTGTCATGGCTTTCCCTATATCTAAAATATGTGGTAGTCTTAGAAAGAAAGAAAGAAAGAAAGAATTATTTTGGGGGAAATTCCAAATGTAAACCAAGTTTGTCATTCCAAATCATTACAGAACTGTCACTCCAAATCGTTATAGAACTGAAAATAGAAAAGCAAACCTGAAAGAGAATAAAAAACATCAGATGAAAAGAAAGGCAAATATGGACTGCATTGGTAAGTCCTGGCACTGTTACATGTGTGTTGGATAAATATTTTGATTAGGCCTTTTGAGCCAGCATCTTTCCCAGCTTAAAGTAAATAAATAAAGATGCAAAGAGATGAAGAACTGGGTTAATAATAATGCAGGCTTTCCTCCCCCCTTTTTGCTTGCTCCTAAATCAAACTGGCATACAGCATGTCCCATAAACAAAGCAGTGCCAGTATATATACACATTTGACTCTGCATATCACACTGTGCAAATCGTCCATGAAGATATTTGATTTGGCTTGCGTCCAAACCATGGGCACCTTTTCAGTTGTTTTTCTTGCACCTTTCATAGACATCGAAAGACTTGCATGAAATTTTTTAAACTCTAGAAAGTAGACTACTACTCCCTCAGTCAACTTTTACATCGTCTGACTGATCTCCCATCTTTGCAAAAAACAAAGTTCTGTGTAATTATCTGGATTACACTGGCAAATTCTTCTCCTTCATGAATACAACAACTAAGTTCCCCCTGTTCATTGGATAATTTTGATTAAGTAAATATTGATGAATTTATCAATATGTTTTAAAAAATAATTTTACAACTATATGATTGAAAAATGCACATACCACTGAAGGGCATCTTAGGAACTTTGCTTCGTATGAGCTTCCTAAATCTTGTTCAGGTTTCATAACCCCATAGGAAATTTTACCATGCCAGGAAGAATGATGGCAATTTCTTATAGTGCATGTAAAGGGGAAATAAAGAGGCGAGACACAAGATATGGTGTAAAATTAGGGCCACATTTATTGAATAATCAAAGATCTATGAAGGGAAGAAGTATGGGTGCTAACTAAACTGGCCATTGTCCAGTGGAGCTGCTTATGGGCAAAAACGTCCAACCCCAAGGGGTGGTGCTGCAACTCCCCCCTCCCAGTTTTATACCACCATGATTCTGGGAGGCCTTCCCACAGTCACCACCTCATGGGGCTGCACAACACCGACGTGGGTGAGGTGGGTCAGCTTCAAAGGTGATCCTTATCTCCCACAACTGAGCCGCACAACCCAGCAACAGGGAGCCTTGGGTATCGCCAGTCACCTAAATGGTGCCATCGGATGATCATCGAACCCTTCCCCACTGCCTATTCCCGCACTTACCTGCCAAATGCGACCGAATTGAATTGAAATAAGCAAGGAGAAACCCAAAATAACAAACCCCAACCATGGATCACAGTGTAGAGTAGGCAAAACACGCACATTGCCCCTTACGCCAATCAAGGCAATGAGCCAAAATTCCTACTCGCCCCCTGAACGGGTGACCAGAGGAGCCTAAACTGCTAACAGGGAGGGAGGGAGGGAGCCGCAAAAGAAAGAGGCTGAGGGTGGGACAACCAGGTCTAATATTGAATCTGGTGCTCCGCCCTCCTTGAGCCTCATTGGAGGGTGAGATCACCCCATGGTGGTCTCACTCTCATTCCCCCTCCCCGCACAAAATTCTCCCTACCCACAGCTATGTGTGGCTGGGGAAAGGGCTTGAATATTCAAAATGGCTGCCCACACGGGTCACTAAGCCCTGCAGGTTAATTAGCCCATGCTGGCTTAGCATGATGTGTGAACTGGCCCGAAGAGATTGCTACTGCTGCTTGCTCTCAAAACTGCCTGGTCTTCTGATGTGTCTGTGCACAGCAATATTATTCCACTTGCCATGCTCCTGATAAAGAGCCATGAGAGGTGGCGAACAGCAGCAGAAGCGCTAGTTGCTCACCGAGCAGCCAAATGAGAGGTGGATGGAAGCTGTGCAAGGTCAGTTGCTCATGTAGGTGGGCCTCGACTCTGCCCAAGCAAGGCAACACATAGTTGCAGCTGCAGCGGCTGCACACCACCCATTGCCACCCATCCATCCATTGAGCTGCACTGCCAGGAGCTGCACAAGGAGGCAAGGTGGTGGCTGATGAGCTGCCCAGATCTGTGGCTGCACACAAGTGAGGCAGCTGTGCTGCTGCACTCCACACCAGCTAGCCACACAGTCACCTCTTGCACCTTGTGCACAGAGACTGCAGGTCACAGCCCCTGCAGCGAGCAGCACAAGTGAGAAGGCCGCCCAGCGTGGGAGTAGCATGGAAGATGGAGGCTGCACCTCAGCCACCCACTTATTAAGCTGTGGATGCACAAAGAAAGAAGCAAGAAGGAGGTTTTTGTGGCCCCTTGGGCAGCAGGGTATCAGTGCGCCCCTACATTAAGGCTGCAATCCTATACATATTTACCTGAGAGAAAGACCCATTGAACTCAGTGGGCTTGCTTCAGAGTAGAACATGTATCGGAGTGCACTGTAAGAGTTTAAGAACGTAGAAGAACCATGCTGGATCAGACCAAAAGTCCATCAAGTCCAGCATTCTGTTCACACAGTGGCCAACCAGCTGCCCATGGGAAACCCATAAGCAGGACGTGAGTGCCACAGCATCCTCCCGCCCATGTTCCTCAGCAACTGGAGTCCATAGGTATACGGTACTTCCTCTGATACTGGAAGTAGCATATAGCCATCAGGACTAGTTTAAAAAACCGTTAGATGCCAGACAGAGACCATGGGCAAAAAGGGGTAGATTTTTTTTAAAAAAATGTATTACTTTCTCTACTTGCGGCCTAATCTGTGTTCAGTGTCCTGCTGTCAATGTCACCCCCTCCTCCTCGCTTCCTTGTTTGGGCATACACAGCTCAATGACTGACTGGCTTGGTGCAGTAAGCCTCATTAAACTCAAGTAGACATGTATAGCATTATGCTGTAAGAAAAGCTATTCAAGAACAATTAACAGGCTCTTCATCATTATTCCCCTATCAGCATTCATCAAGAAGCAATAAAATGGGATAAACTGGAAATCAGGAAGTATTTAATTAAAGGCACAGTTAAAAACCTCAGTAGTGCTTTGCCTGTCCACACTAGACAGAATGGTTCTACAATTATGTTTTAATGCAAAAATGACACAGTTGTGCTATTACACAGCCAATGAGATTTGGCTATGTGATGCATCTCAAAAGAAGCTAGTTCAGAGTAAGGAATTATTGCTTAATTCTGAATTAGCTTTGTTTGCCCTCAGTGATGTTGTCATATTGTTGTGCCTCCAGTGGGTCAGACAGAGACCAGCTGGGCTGGAGTGTGTTTGGGGTGGGGCCAGGCTAAGTGCAGCCTGACCCAGCTGGGCAGCCTTAACAATCAGCGCCTGCTCAAAAGGCAGGTCCCAAACACACTCAGATGCTGGAAGCAATTGTTTGTTACCACGGCTACAGCCAGATGTTCCTGACATTCCCGACCTCAGACTTGTACCTTTGAACCTTGGAACGACCCTGACCATGACTTTGCCTGATCCCAAACTGGTTTACATTTGCTCTGTTTTGGACTGATATATTATGGCTTCGACACTCGGACTGTGATAATGACTACAGCTTATCTCGGAACTGGATGGATTTACGACGACACATATCACCAAATCTGACTGGCTGCTTGATGATGATTTGTAGCACACAGTGGAGTGTGTGGTTTTATTGCTGATGAATTTGTATTGTTTTTATTGCTATATATATTGTTGTTTTGATGCCATTGTATTTTATGTTCACCGCTTTGATACCTTTGTAGAAAGTGGTGTATAGATTTGAATTACAACAACAACAACAACAACAACAATAATACCAATGTCACGAGGAGGAAAAAGTGCTTCCCCCCCACCAAAAAATCTTATATATAAAAGAAGAAGTCCTGACTGACTCATCAATGCCCAGCTCAAACTGTTTAATCTAGGAATATGAAATTTTGAAGGAACATTGTTTTTATGACGTAGACACCCACTAAGGAAGGATTTTTGGAAATTCCGTCCCTAAGGGGGTGAAAAGTGGGGGGGAATCGTCCCACTCTCATATCTCCTATGGGCAAAACAACAGGGGAGAAGTTATGCAAATCTGCCTCACCTCATAATTGCTGCAGGAGCCAATAGGAGCAGTTATGCAAATAGCCCATACACCACTTAGAATGTTCATATGAATTCCTGCAGGGGCCAATAGGAGTGGGTATGCAAATCTCCCCTAGGCCATTTAGAATGTTCTCTAAGGGAGGGAAACTTTTTAAATGACTGACTGAATGACTGTTGTGTGTGGGGCGTCGTCGCATAGGCTCCATCATGTTTTGACGGATCTATCCCCAACTTGGCATGGTCACTCTTCATCACGCGAGCTAAGCTGCGGGCAACAACTAGTATGACATATGGCAGCTGATGAGGACAGTGAGTTTCTGCAGTGAACTAGTGTGAAAAAGGTAAGCTTTGAGGGGTCTTTTAGAAAAATTCCTTAGTCTTCCCAAGCTCCTTTTTTTGTGCCAAAACTGTTCACTGGAACATTTAGATCAGCCCCAGCAATAAATTATTTAAGTAACAAAGACTGACTTCAAGGCAGTGCACTATATATAGTCAGCTGGCAGTAATAAATTCCAGTTTAAATTGATTGAATAATCACTTCATTCCATCCAGTTTTCTTTTTGAAAAATGTTACATCAAATATGCTGACAATAGTTCCAGATGTTGATAATCATTCACTCCTCCCCCCACCCCACTTTCACTCACATTGATTTTATATGCGCACATGGGACATGAACCATTTGATCAATAATCTTCTGTCTCCCCATTTCCAATCAATGATGGCACTGTTGACCAAATGTAAATGCCTATATCAGCCTTCTCCAACCTGGTGTGCTCCAGATGTGTTGGACTACAATTCCCATCATCCCTAGCCAGCATGGGTATTGGTTGGGGAAGGCTGGTATAGATATTTTATGAATGAACAATACAAATACAAGCTTCTCATTTTACAGCATGTAGTACATAGACACAGGAAAGATAAACACACATAAAAAATCACTCACTCACTCACTCACTCACTCACTCACTCACTCACGAGACACGGACTCACTACCTCATTCATTCATGACAGCCAAACAGGAGACACACACAGACACATATAGCCAGGGCTGGCCCAGGACATTTTGCTGTCTGAGGAGGACCAGCAAATGCCTCTCATTCCTCACCGGATGACCTTGAGTCACTATATCTCAGGCTTAATTACCTCACAGGATTGTTATGAGGATACATCGGGAGCTCTTATTTCCTGAAGGAAAGGTAGAACATAAATGTAATTTTAAAAAAATAAAAATAGATATTTTAGAAAAACATAATTACCTTACATGAAAGCCCTATTCAGGAATTCTGTACCTGAATAGGGGAAACACCTGACAAGCGGGATCCCACTAGCCCCCCTTCCTTGCATCTGTTGCCCTCTACTCATGGAAGGCGACTGTCTGAAGAGGAGACCCTCCTCTAACTGTGGAGGCTCTCCATGGGAATCAGAATGCTCGCATCCACAGATACAGGAGTCTCTCCTCTCCAGACAGTCAGCCTGATGGCAGAGTGCAAAAGCAGACTTCCCTTGGACAAACACATGCTCACACAGGACTTGTTTTCTAAAGCAGATGCTTTTAAAAAGATAAATAACTGTAACATAAGATTACTCAGGTACTAAAGCCTGAGGGTTACAGTAGTGCAGTTTCTTAAATGTTACTTTATACTTCTGAGGTAAGGAAAACACACACAGGTCAATCCCTTCATTACTAAACCCTAGCAAGCATCAGTTAACACTAGATTAGTCTAACTGTCAGAGGAGTGTTAGAATGGAATTCAAACCTGTTGCTAAGCAACCTCCAGCATTCCCTCCCCTGATTCAATCAAGTGGTTCAGTCCACTGACCTCTGGCTGACCCCTGCTCTTCAACCAAACTATTCAAGTCTGCCTTAATTCTTTAATGGGTAGTCAACTTAAAAAATCCTCCCTTCAGAGTTGACATCTTCTCTTCGCATATTCCAACACACCCTCCATGAGTAGAGGGCAACAGATGTGAGGAAGAAGAGGGGTGGGGTTAGCATGCTTCCTTTTGTCGCATATCTGGCATTATGAGGCATGGTTTCCAGGTCAGATAGGACATAGACCTAACTGCTCAGTATATAGACATTATTCCTGCCCATTCTTGATAATAATTTAGAACCCTTTCTTGATCATAATTTATATGCTGTAAAATGAGAAGCTTGTGTTTGGTCTACAACTCCCATTATCTGTGCTGGCTAGGGCGGATGGGAGTTGTAGGCCAAAACGTTTGTAGATCCACAAGTTGCCCACCCCTAATAAAGCTTAATACAGATGAATGAAAGGCCACATCACTTTTTCATGTAGCCAATCCATTTTCTGGGGCTATCCCAGTATTAGACTGGTGGTTCTTGCAGTCAACCTATAAAGTGTGAAGAGTAGAGATGTGTCCTTCAATATTTTGTGGATCCATGGTAGCAAATGCTGAGTGGCTGTGACTTCTTAGTTCATGTACATTGTAGTTTTGGTGATATGTATTTGTCGTTTGCAAACTTACTGTGGAAAACACCAGCATAACCGTGGGATAGCCATGGCAAATACAACTGAACCATAAAATGTGATGTGGGCCTTTGAGCCAAATCAGGATACAGCCATGCAGAGCCTTTGTGACTTCAGACCATAGGTCTGTTTGAATGTTCCTTTGTCTTTTAGAACTGTATGCATCTACAGTAATACCTTGGATTGAGAGCATAATTCGTTCCGGAAACGTGCTTGTAATCCAAAACACTCTTATATCAAAGCGAGTCTCTGGCGGGCATGAGCGGGGCCGATTTCGAGGCGGTTACATCTCTACGACTTGTCTTTCAAGACCTTGCTCGTTTAGCAAGTCAAATTTTTTTTAAAAAAATTGCTTGTCTTGCAAAACGCTCTCAGACCAAGTTACTTGCAATCCAAGGTATTACTGTATAAGCTATTGTATCTGGAAGACAGGTTGTAACTAACCTGTCCCTGATGTGCTAGTTTTCTGCATGTGGGAGGATTTTTTAATGTGGGGAAGCAAACGTGCACTTCCACCCCTGCACTTTGAAGTGGTACAGTCCTAACAGGGCTACATTACATGACTATTCTGAACATGCCGCCTATTCTCTTCACAGAAAGTTACAAATTGTATTTTTCTATGTACAACAATGGGGATAATCTGTAAATGATTTACTGAGATAGTCTTCAATGACCCAGGTGTCCCTAACTGAATGCATTTTCAATTAAGTTGCTGCAATCATATTTTATTCAATTAATTATATCTGATTTCCTGGAAGCTGTCCAAAGGCCCATCCCTGTAAGCTTGTACTCCATCATGAGTACATGAGTTGGGCATGGACAGATGACAGTGAGTGGCTCAGCTTGTCTGAGCGCGGAAAGCTAAGCAGGGTCAGGCCTGGTCATTACTTGGATGGGAGACTCCCTCCTCTAGTTTCCTGCATCGATGGCCTTTTAGGCCCCTTCCAACTCTATGATCTATGAAAGTCTATGAAAGTGAACTGTATTGCACTGGCCAACAGATCTTACATTGGACTGGCCGAAGTTGTGGTAGCATCTGTCAGTATTTCTGCACGGGAAGATGCTCTAGACGTGTGCAGCAGTCCCAGAGACAGAAGAGTTAGGAAGGCTCAGAGGTGGGGCCAAACATTTAACAAGATACCACATAATCCAGTGGTCCCAATGGTTGTTCTTCACTTCTCATTTAAACATTTGTTCTTTTTTCTCAGTCCCTGGAAAATTAACAGAAATGTCTTCAGCACCTTCTGAAGACTGTAAAGTTTACAGGGTCTCATGTAATTTTAACAAAATATGCCAAACTCGGCTTTCAGAAGAACATCAAGTCCAGGTTTAGATCTTGCATTCAGGCTTCCTTCTTCAGTAGTTAATTTTATATCCTATTCATATCCATGTCGAGACAGCAAAAGCTAACCTGCAACAGCTAATGAGCAAAATGCACAGACAGCAGAGGCCCCTGCCTTCTCTCCCTGCCTCCCCACCCCTGCCATTTCTAGAATCTGTTGTTCTTGAGCACTGATTTACGTGGGATCACGTGACTCTTTGAGGTTAACAAGCTCGCCCATGAAGTAATAATTCATGCATTTGACACTTTAATAAGACTTAATAGAACAGTTTTAAAACTTAGGATAGACATTGTGTATGGTTCCTTACACGGAGGGATCACCCTTTTGACTCTAAAGTATACAGCCATGCTGAATAGTAAAATATATTTTAAAACACCAAGGTCCTTTAAGGATGATGGGTTGCTGAACATTTCCAAATGGGTGAAGAATGATGCCAATTATAATGTTAACACTGAGATGTGAAGACCTGAGTGTCAGGTCAATAAGGGCAAGGGATATACTGGATAGCATGTTGGACTTGAACCAGGGAGATTTGGGGTTACATTCTTGCTCAGTTTTGAAGCTCACAGTGTAGTTTAGGGTGCAGTCCTACGCAAGTTTAGACAGAAAAAAGCCCTACAACTCCCAGCATGCCCTGGCCAGCCATGCTTTGGTGCCATGATGGGACACATTACAAGCCAATATTCTGTTGCGACTAGCCATGGTGTCACTGGTAGTAGATTTTGAATGTGTGAACATACAATGTGCCATGTACTGGATTGAGGCTGGTACCCTTCGTAACTTCAGTATTTCTAAGTAGCATATAAGACATACTCAGGACATATTTTTTTAAATCAGGGTTGGGAAACTCTTCTTCTTCTTCTTCTTCATAGAATCATAGAATCATAGAAAAGTAGAGTTGGAAGGGGCCTACAAGGCCATCGAGTCCAACCCCCTGCTCAATGCAGGAATCCAGGTCAAAGCATCTCTGACAGATGTCTGTCCAGCCGCACCTTGAATGCCTCCAGACTGGGAGAGCCCACCACCTCCCTAGGTAGTTGATTCCATTGTCTTATTGCTCTGACAGTCAGGAAATTTTTCCTGATGTTTAGGTGGAATCTAGGTTCCTGTAACTTGAGCCCATTATTCCGTGTCCTGCAAACTGGGATGAACGAGAAGAGATCTTTGCCCTCCTCTGTGTGACATCCCTTCAAATACTGGAAGAGTGCGATCATATCTCCCCTCAGTCTCGTCTTCTGAAGGCTAAACATGCCCAGTTCTTTCAGTCTCTCCTCATAGGGCCTTGTTTCCAGTCCCTTTATCATCCTTGTTGCCCTCCTCTGAACCCTCTCCAGTTTCTCTATGTCCTTGTTAAAATGAGGTGCCCAGAACTGGACGCAGTACTCAAGATGAGGCCTAACCAGTGCCGAGTAAAGGGGAATTATCACTTCCCGCGATTTGGAAGCTATACTTCTATTAATACAGCCCAAAATTGCATTTGCCTTCTTTGCAGCCACGTCGCATTGCTGGCTCATATTCAGTTTGTGATCTACCACAATTCCAAGATCCTTCTCACTTGTAGTATTGTTGAGCCAAGTGTCCCCCATTCTGTAACTCTGCATTTGGTTTCCTCTCCCTAGGTGCAGCACTTGGCATTTATCCCTGTTAAATTTCATTCTGTTGTTTTCGGCCCAGCGCTCCAGCCTATCGAGGTCACTTTGAATTTTGTTTCTGTCTTCCAGAGTATTAGCTGTTCCACCCAACTTTGTGTCATCTGCAAATTTGATAAGCATTCCCTGGCGGGCATGAGCGGGGCCGATTTCGGCCTGCTACGCCCGCTCGAGGTGAGCGGTTACATCTCTACGACTTGTCTTGCAAGACCTTGCTCGTTTAGCAAGTCAAATTTTTTTAAAAAAATTTGCTTGTCTTGCAAAACGCTCTCAGACCAAGTTACTTGCAATCCAAGGTATTACTGTATAAGCTATTGTATCTGGAAGACAGGTTCTTCTTCTTCTTCTGTATCTTCTTCTTCTTCTTCTTCTTCTTCTTCTTCTTCTTCTTCTTCTTCTTCTTCTTCTTCGAGAAATGTACATCAGGAATGTAGAAGCAATGGCAGAGCAAGGAATGGCAGTGGGGGTGGAGGGAAAAGAAAAATGTTAATTGCGTGCTTCACAACTGAAATAATACACATGGCCAGCTAAAGGGGCACCCCATAAGACAATTAAGTCAAAGGTCTAAAATTACCTAGCTGTGTCATTGCTCTGTGGTTGCCCCTTGGCGCTTCTGGGACATATAAAATTTTCCATCTATGTATGTGGGTAGCCTTGTGTGTTTACATAACACACTTGGTGTGTGGTTCTCCCAATGGGGTTTGTCTGAACAAGTGCCGGGAAGCTTCAGAACCCAAACATCATCAGCTAAGGTGTTTCTTACAGGGTCTGATAACGATCCGCCTAGACTACATTTTCATAAGCTTATAGTGAGAGAAAGAGACAAAAAGGGGACTTCTCTCAGATGCCTCTGTGTTCAGTGCAAACTACAGCACTTGTACACGTGGAGCGTGTACACCTGGAGCAGGTATGTTCTGAAATGTACCTCCAAATTTGGTGCTTTGATTTCTAGAAAACCTTGATGTGTTTTTAAGATGTACGGTTACGGTAACCCATGCTGTTGTCACGGTTGGTTTTATTAGCAGTATTGAAAAGAAATCCAGCATGCCTACATTTACCAGCGTAAGATATGGCAATTACCCTCCCCCTTCTGTTCCTAGAGCTAATTGGAATGTTGAAGCATGCATGCTCAATATGTGGCATTGCAGGGTGGGCTGAGTGCTCCCAGTAGGCTCCAGAAGTTCAGCCTGGCCCAAGAAGAGAGAAGCCGCAGAGTTTGTTGACTTATAGGCCTGTTTTGAATTCTTGGCAGGTATGTACTGGGATCAAAGTATTAATTAGGGGGCCTTCTTAAGAAATGAAAGAAAGTTATGTTTTAGGAATTGTTAGATGTTGTTCTGATTAGAATTATTATGGGCCTTAACAGTGAAACCTCATTGTGGTAAAAATTATACTGTAAGATATTTGAAATTTTATATGTATGGAGTATGTAGCATTACAAAAGTGGGCTGACTGTTCTCAGAAGATACCAGCAGTTCAGCCTGATCCAGGACGAGAGAAGCTGCTCCAGAGAGGTTGGGAAGCCCTGCTTTTAGCTATCTGCAGGACTTGGAAGTGAAGGAAAGGAGATCTACATTCTCTAAAGGACAATCTGAACATCACATTTGAAGGACTGTGAGCCATTTATGTTACAATACCTTTGTGTGTGAGGTTGTGCACGGGTGGAAATTTGGCTAGTCTTGCTACTCCTCCTGAACGTGATTGTGGCATTCCCAGAGAAGGAGGGAGCTGGCTGTCATTTGCAACTAATGAGCCCAAATTAGAGAGGGAGAAATATAAGTGGAGCAAAGATAGATGGACCGTGGTGGTGGTGGATGGAGAAAAAGGCAAGGAGTCCTTTGTGTGAAGACGTACAACAGACTTTTTGAAAGACTGTGGAAGCTGATAAGAATAAGAGGCAGACTAATTGACCTGGGACTATTTACTGTATGAAAAACAAACAAACAACACTCCAGCCTCTATGATGAGTCAGCTATCCTCGCTTAATGCCAAGCTGGAAAATATTTAGCTTTCTCAAAGAATGTAAAGAAACTAAATTAGCTCTGACAGCTAGTTATCTTTAATAGCTTATCACATTTTGATTTAGACTGTTTCTTCATGTTCTGTACATCCTACGGATGCTCAAGATATTTGTATTTTCTAATATAGAGAATGGGTTTGCTGCTCTAAAGCAGTGGTGGGGAACGTGTGGCCTTCCAGATGTTGCTGGACTACAACTCCCCATCAGCCCTAGCCAGCATAGCCAATAGAGGGGGATGATGGTAAGTGCAGTCCAACAATATCTGGAGGGCCACACGTTCCTCATCCCTGCTCTAAAGTGATAGCAATCATATTGTTAAAGGTACTGATAATTATTACTATTACTAATAACTGAAATGCTTTGGTTTTATATATGGAAATATTGTATTTACTTTAAAATGTTTAAGTATGATATTGATAGTTATTTCCTTATTTATTGCACTTCAGGGTTGGGATAGTGTATCCAGATGTGGGAGTTCTGCAGTCAATACAGACTGAACCGGCCCGCTTTTACTGCTCATACGATGGGTGCCAAATGGTCTGTAACAGCTTCAGACATGCATTGGGGGGGGGGGGGAGAAGAACGATACTTTAATTAATACTT
>JAHFWL010000785.1:0-17744 GCA_021292165.1 Shinisaurus crocodilurus | reverse complement strand
ATACATTGAAAGTAAGATTTGAATTAATAAGGCCAAGAGACCCTAGCAAATGTAAGAAGGATCTTTGAATACTAACATGGAGTATCTTTAACAAGATAAACTGCAATTGAGCTTACAAAGTTGTGGATTGTTCTTTTAAAGGCAATAATCCTGACATGTTATTCTTCCATAAATGTGTTGGCACTGTGTTCAGTAAATGCAATCTATGCATATGAGACCTTGTTGCGTCAAAGTACACCAGTAATAAATGGGGATATAATAACTAATATTAATTAGTTAGCTATGATAACTAAACAGAAACTTCATGGCAGTGAGGCATACCCCTGACTACCTGATGCTGGGGAGAAATAACAGGAAAGTATTGCTGCCTCTATGTCCTTCTTGTTGTCTTCCAAGGGGTATCTGGCTAGCCATTGCTGGAAACAGTATACTAGATTAGATAGAACTTTGGTCTGAACAAACAATGCTGTTCTTATTATTTCATATAGATTTTCAAACAGGATAGCTTTAGGTGAAGCGAGATTACATCTATTTTTAAAGATGTAATCTCTTTGCATTCTGTTCTATCATTCAAACCTATTCTGATATTACCCTAAGAAAGATATTGCTTTGGATATGAAAAGTAAATCAAACGATCCACATCTGTATAAGATTTATACGCAAGAAAAGAATATATTGCATTCTGAGCTGATTTGTTTTTGAGGGTTGTTGCTTTTTTCCTTTTTTTTTTGGCCTGAGAGTACATATTGCTATATATTGTGTTGTTCATGCAATCAAATCTTTCCCCCCTCATGTGAGTAGAAATGGAAATATAAACAAGGTGGACATGTCTGAAAACATCACATGATTAATACAGTCTAGTATCGAAAAGGGTAGGGCGATTTATCGGTCTCAGGGCAAGAACATTTATTATCCTTTTGTTTCATAACTGATCGTCATCTTTATGGGCCAGCCATATCATGCAGATTGCTAGAAATCTGAAAAATATTCTACGATAAACTGGGGATGCACTGTTGGCTGTCATAACACTATCGCTCAGAATGCTATACATAATAAGAGGGATGTGTAATCCACTCACCAGATTGACTTGGAAGACAGCATGAATTAAAGAAACATCTTCTCTTAATACAATGAATGCAAGTCTCCAAAAATCGTTTGAACAGGTCCTTCCTATCAAAACAGCAGAGGCTGCTGTTTTCCTTAGTATCCCACCCAAAGGTTAAGAAGTGCTCTTTTAATACGAGGTTACCAGGGCATAAATGTAACAGACCAACATGCAGAAAGAAAGAGCTTTGAAGGAATGCTCTCCACATCGACAAGAAGCGCACTCTCTTTAATCTTCTGAACTTACCTGTCAGTGGACAGGGAGTTGTGAGAGAGAAAGGGTTGAATCAGAGGGAAGGCTAGCAACAGCTTTGTTAAGTACTCTGCACTTCTAATTGAAGCAAAAGGTAGAACTAGACACTCCATGCATCCCAGTGTTTGACCAGACAGAGGAGCAAAAGGGAGCATTTTTGAGCAGGTGTAAGAGCAGTGGCAGAAATATTCTAACAAAGAACTCACGTTGCACTAAAAGTCTGATATTTAGAGAGACATAAAAATGTGTCTTGGCGATCCTAATTGGCCTTCTGCCCTGGGTCTCATATGCTCTCAGTAGCTCTCAGCCTTGCCAACCCAAATTCAGAACTCTGGAGGGATTTTTACCCCTGACTAGCCAAGTTCCTTATAGCCTTAAGTGAAGGAGAACAAGGTCACTGGAGTTAAAGTCAGTGGCTGGGAGACCTTCCTATATAAGCAAGGGGGGGGGAGTTCCCCAGTGGTTGTTGCATGTTCACTCTTTCCTGCTAAACAACATCCTGCAGTGACATACATGGATTTAGGTTCCTATCAAGTAACTTCAGCAGAGACGTAAGATTAGAGTAAGGGTGATTTAGGGAGCAGCGTGTCTGCGTCACTGTGAATCAGGCTGGGAAGTTTACTTGCACTGCTTGGCTTTAGGAGGTAATTCAGCTTAAATGAACCTTCTTTTAGTGCTGCCAAGTGGTGTTTAAAGTCCCAATTTCTTTGTAGCTCTTCGATTGACAGCACTGCCATTAACAGGGGGAAATATACGGCAGTCAAAATAGTTGCAGAACAGAAAACGCCTCGATCTAAGGCAAATTTTAGCCATATAAAATACATTTGGAATTATCCTGAGCTATTGTATTGTATTGTGAGGGTGCAGAACACATCTCTTCTTTATACATCATTCTCCAAAAGATATAGCTGTGATAAGAGAATAAGATGCTAAAGAGCAGACACAGACATCTCATGTACTGCAAGAGGCAACTTTTGGAATATAATCTGCTGCCTGTTGTCTAGTGCCTTGTTTCTAAGACTGTGAGTGTCATCAGGCGATCACTCGTGACCGAGTAAGATTGTCTTCCGGGATAAAAGGAGGAAATTCTAAAGAAGATTGTGTAGACTCTAGCGATGGGTCCGTAAGTGACTGTGGAGGCCAATTCTAGATCCACACAGCTTCCCACAGTGAGGACACAGGTTACCAGATAGAAGATGGTCCTGTAAAGGATTCATTTGACGTGCTTTTCGCTTAGCACGTTTCTCCCTTTCACCTTGCACTCGGGCTTCTTCAAAGTCCATGGAACCTTTGTGAAAGGCCAACCTCCATTTAGATCGTTCATGGGCCAGAGCTTCCCAGTTTTCGATGTTTATATTGCATTTTTTTAGATTAGCCTTATGAACATCTTTAAACCTCTTATATTGACCACCGATATTCCGCTTTCCATCCTTGAGTTGGGAGTAAAGTAACTGCTTTGGGAGACGGCAGTCAGGCATTCGAACAACATGACCGGTCCACTGAAGTTGGCGTTGAAGGATCATTTTTTCAATGCTAGTAGTCTTTGCTTCTTCCAGTACACTGACATTTGTTCGCCTATCTTCCCAAGTAATTTGCAGGATTTTCCGGAGGCAACGTTGATGAAACCTTTCAAGGAGGTGGAAGTGACGTTTATAGATAGTCCATGTTTCGCAGGCATACAATAAAGTTGGTAATACAATGGCTTCATAAACCAGTGTTTTGGTCTTCTTACAAATATCCCGATCCTCGAACACTCTATGTTTCATTCGAGAAAATGCGGCACTTGCGGAGCTCAGACGATGCTGGATTTCACTGTCGATGTTAGCTGTAACAGAAAGATAGCTGCCAAGATAGAGGAAATGATCGACATTTTCCAGTATTGTCCCGCCAAGCTGGATAGATGGCATCACCAAAGGATTGGCTTGCACTTGCTGATGAAGCACTTTGGTTTTTTTGATGTTAAGTGAGAGACCAAGTTTTTCGTATGCTTCTGCAAAAGCATTTAGGATAGTTTGGAGATCATCCTCTGAATGTGCGGAGACCACATTATCATCAGCATACTGAAGTTCCACAACGGAGGTTGTAATTACCTTACTTTTTGCTTTCAGCCTGCTGAGATTAAAAAGCTTTCCATCTGTTTGATATATAATTCCCACACCGGTGGGAAGTTTCCCCTTGACAAGATGTAAAACCATGGCGATGAAAATGGCAAATAATGTTGGGGCGATAACACATCCCTGTTTAACACCTGATCCCACTTTAAATGGAGCACCATGAGAGCCGTTGTTGTCCAAAACCGTTGCCGTCATGTTGTCATGGAGAAGTCGCAAGATATTCACAAATTTATTGGGGCATCCAATTTTCATAAGGATAGTCCAGAGAGCTGTACGGTCTACAGTATCAAAGGCCTTAGCCAAATCGATAAATGCCATATAAAGGGGTTGATTTTGCTCCCGGCATTTTTCTTGGAGCTGGCGTGCAGTAAAAATCATGTCTACTGTCCCTCTAGAGGGGCGGAAACCATATTGAGTCTCAGGGAGGATCTCTTCTGAAATAGATAGAAGACGGTTTGCGAGAATCCTAGCAAATATTTTACCTGCGGTTGCTAAGAGAGAAATGCCCCGATAGTTTCCACAGTCTGTTCTATCACCCTTCTTAAAGAGGCTAATAATTATGGCATCCCTGAAGTCTTCTGGGATCTCTTCTCTTATCCAGATTTTTTCGATGAGTTTATGAAGATGTTGTACAAGTTCGGGGCCCCCTTCTTTAAAGATTTCAGCAGGAATCCCATCTGGTCCACTAGCTTTGTTGTTCTTCATTTGATTAATGGCTTTTTTTACTTCATCCAAAGTGGGGAGTATTGCAAGTTCCTCTTTAATTTGTTTTTGCGGGATTTGCGGAAAAATCTCATTATCCACCTTAGATTTACGATTTAAAAGGTCATAATAATGCTCTTTCCAACGCAGTGCAATAGACTCTTTGTCTTTTAAGAGTTTGGTGCCATCTTTTGATTGTAAAGGGTTTGTACCATAGGTTTTTGGTCCATAAATGGCCCTTGTGGCCTTAAAAAAGCCCCGCGCATCATGGGATTCTGCAAGTTGTTGAATTTCTTCAGCTTTCTTTTTCCACCAAGCGTTCTTAAGTTCTCTTGTTCTTCTTTGGACCTCAGCCTTTGCGCTAGCGTAGGTTTTTTTCTTGGCAGCGCAGTTAATATCATTTTGCCATAATAGGGGGTGGAAACAGCGAGTCGAGACACAAAATTGTTGGTATAAAATTTTGTTTTTAAGATGATTATTTTTATCTTGTTTCTCTTTGTAAACCGCCCAGGGAGCCTTTGGCTGATGGGTGGTGAACAAATATACTAAATAAATAAAATAAATAAAACTTGGGCCACATTTATTGAAAGCCAGATCTGCAAAGGGGAAAACTAGTGCAAGTTGCTAACTAAACAAGCCCTTGCCAGCAGATGTTTAGGGCAAAACATTCAATCCCCAAGGGGGGCACCTGTAAAATTGCCAACCCTCAGTTCTACACCATCCTGGTGTTGGGAGGCCTTCCACTTGATTATTTTCATTGCCCTTTTCTGCACTTTTCCCAGCTCTTTTTGAGGTACGGTGACCAGAACTGTACAAAGCATTCCAAGTGGGGTCACACCATGGATTTGTATAAAGGCATTATGATACTGGCAATTTGTCCTCTTTGATATACAGAGTGATACCACCCCAGTAGACTCTTTCCTGGCCTTCCTTCTACAGCAGGGGTCTTCAAACTTTTTAAACAGGGGGCTGGTTCATTGTCCCTCAGACTGTTGGGGGGCTGGACTATAGCCCACCTGCTGCCAAAGCCCCCCCCAGGATCCCCCCCATCGCCGCCGGACCCACCCTGCCACCCACCCACCCGCCACCGCCGTACCTGCACCCGCTGCCGCCAAAGCCCCGCCGCGCCATGGCCCCCCTGCCGCTGTCGCCCCCTGCCCCCCCAGGACCCCCTCCGCCACCGCCAGACCCACCCCGCCACCCCCAGAACGACTAGTTCAAGAGGAAACTTCTTGCCGTCCGTCACCATGAGAGGTGTGATTTTCAGTGTCGCGTTCATTCACCGTGGGCAATGGAGTTCTAGTGGACATTTTCATTCACTTGTGCCAAAGCACCGTTTGTGATGGCAAAATCCAGCTATATATTATATAAAAAAATAATTAAAAAACCTAACACCCTTCTCCCCCCAAATGCTTATATATATATATATATATATATATATATTTACAAAAAAGGTGTGATCTTACTGCATGATAGTGGTTATGAAGTGCCACCATCAAGAAAAAGGGAGTGTGGGGAAGGAAATTTGGGTGATTTCCACCACCACCACGACCCCTCTTTCTCATCTATATTCCAGTCTGATAATGGAGCATTGTACGGCCCTCGGGTTCTTCAGGGATCATCCTACAGACAGATTAGGATCCTTAGAAGGTGGTGGTGGAAGATTAAAGAGAGGGATTCTCATGGAGTGCAAAAAGAGAGTGTGGTGGTGGGGAGAGAGAAGTGTGCGCGTGTTAGCAGGGGCTGGGATTAGGAGGAAAGGGAGGGAGATGAGAAGAGACTAGCCGCTTGCAAGAGGGAAGGAGAGAGGGAGCTGCGGGCGAGGAGGGGTGCAGGGCGCTGCAGCAACCGAGTCCAAGTAAGAGGCTACTGAGTAAGAGGTGGGGTGGGATTAACACCCGCTTTCTACACCTCCTCCGTCCTCACTCCGCTGAGAAATCAGCGACGGGCCACTCAGAGCTGCTCAAAGGAGGCTTCTGTTCCCCTCAGCCGCCTCTCTCCCTCCGAACCCCAGCCCCACTTCACCGACACCGGGTCGCGGCTCTCATGTTTTAATCGCGCCCTCCCCTCTTCTTCCTTCTCCAGCAGAAGTCCCAATTCCTTTCGCCGCCGCCGCCACCACCCTCCTTCCCCAAAAAGGGGCAGGCTCAGGCCAAGCAGTGAGGGAGGGAGGGAGAGGGGGCGGCCCTTCTTCTGCAGCTCCCTAAGCGGGCTCTCGTACAGCCCCGGGCCTCGCTCTACTCGTGAGGAGGAGGAGGAGACCACCGAGCGGGCTCCCTCTTTTCCCCCCTCAGCCAGCAGCAGTGCCGCCGCCGCCGCTCCCGGATCCACCCCGCCACCCCCTGTCGCCACTGGACCCCCACGCCGCCGTACCTGCACCCGCCGCTGCTGTCCCCGCCGAAGCCCCGCTGCCATCGTTGCTGCCGCCGAAGCCCCGCCGCCGCTGCCCCGCCGCCACCACCACTGCCGGAGCCGCGTCATTCTGCTGCGCTCTGTCGCGCTGGACTCCCGCGCTCTGTTCAAAAACAGCACGGGCGTCTAGCGTGATGGAGCAAGGTCCTGCACGTCACTTCCGCCGCACCGGAAGTGACGCGACAGGACCAGCGCGGGCGGTGCAGCCCACGCAGCTGGCTCTCCGGGGAGAGCGAAGAACCTGGCAAGCCCGTGTGGGCGGCTGAGAGCCCGGGCCGGGGCCAGGCGGGCCCAGTTCGGGCCTACGGAGCCGGGCCGGATGGAAGGGCACGCTGGGCCGGATCCGGCCCGCGGGCCGTAGTTTGAAGACCCCTGTTCTATAGTATAGAGCAGGGGTTCTCAACCCAGGGGGGAATTCCCCCCGGGGGGGGATTTTAGGGTTTCAGGGGGGATTGGGACCATAGACTCAAATTGTTGGAATACTGATCTTTCTACAAATTACAATTCTGCAGATAGATTGTACATAATCTACAGGACATCACACCTTATTGTATGGCACAGATTAAGTCAGACAATCTTGGAAAGGGAGGAATGACATTCTGACATATGGTGAAGAGGGTGCATGGGGCAAAAAAGGTTGAGAACCACTGGTATAGAGTTTGTATCCAGAGATGACTATACCCCACTGGTTCTCTACATTCCTCCAGGTTTTTGCTACATCCACTGTATCTATGGTCTCCTTTGATACCAAGCACTCCAGCTCTCCGTATCTTGTCTCAGAGGCTTCTAACATTAGCATAGAAACACCTATATATGGTGTGGTATCTCTCTCCAAATGTCTCTGGTGTGTACATTTTTCCTGCCTCTTTGACTGGCTATCATGTTCTACTGTATGTTTGTGACCTATTTCTACCTGGTCCCCATTTCAACAATCAAAAACATTTTCATCCTCCTCTAGGATGTTAAGTGCCAGCATTCCATTCTGGTTCCATTCTGGTTCTAGTGGAGCCTGCCTCATTTGTACAGGCCCAGCAGGTCCCAAAATGTTTTCCGGTGCCAAACAAATCTAAACCCCATCCTCACTACATCACTGTATCCTCCATGAGTTGAGTCCCCTTGACTTCACCTGTCTAGCTGGCCCTGCACATTCCCAAAACACGGGTGCCTAAGTGTGTCACGGCCACTGACTCCAGTCCCAAGCACTATTTACCAGGCTGTCTTGATGACGTGTGACATCCAAAACCTTTTAAAAAGGCAGGCAAATCAGTATGTGGTCTACACGCCTGTCTCAGCTGTCTATGTTTCTAGTGAGCAAATTGCCCTATTGCTAACTTGCACAGGTCCTTAACTCACTGGTCTGTTTAACTTATTACCTTGATGCTTTGTCACTGGGCCTGAGATGCTTTATGAGATGGAGCTGGTAGTGCTGGACTCCCTTGTGAGCTCATCCTATTTTTATAGCTCCACTCCAGCTAGCTTCCCCCAACTGATACTGTAGCCAATTAAATCAGGAGGACCTTATTTAAAAAACAAGATTACATGTGGCTCAACTGTTGGGCTGCACTAGACTCCAGGGAGTGGAAATCCAGGTCAGTTGAGCCCCCTGGGAATGTGGATTATTGTCAGGGGAGTGGACAATGGGTGGGGATTATGGGGGAGGATGTAGTCAGAGTCCTTCTGGGAATGCAAGTTGGCAGCCATCACTATATCATGTCATTCATTAACGTATTTTCCATTTGCCTCCTTAGCCCAGCAGAGCAGATGGGTGCTCATCCACTTTTAGTCATGATATTTTCTTATTTCTTCCATTTTTGCTTTACTTGCTGAAATTTGACACGAGTAACATGATGTATTTGGCCTTTTCCTGTTGAAGTTAAATGCTGCCTTTTTAATTTTCATTTCTGACTGAAGAGATGTGACAAATGACAGAGTAATTTTCCTATTTCTTCATGTTCATAAAACATTGATAATATGATTTTTACCTTCCCTTTCGTCTCAATTAAATGGAATGTGCAGATACAATTAATGTGCTCTTGCAATTTAGTTTTTCTTTAGAGGGGTCTCTTGTCTCTGATTAACAGCATTCCCTACCTATTCAGAGAGCCTCCCCCTGCCCCACCTGCAACTGCTATTCAGAATGTTTCATTATGCCTGCCAGCTATAAATACGATTGTGAACCAATACCATTTTAATTGTTTCACTAATAACTTGTTTTAAATGATTCAACAGTCATCAGGAAAGATAAGTGCTCTTGTACCCTGCAGGCTTGTAGGGATGATGGTATGAGGCAATGTAACGGAGTGCTGTATCAGAATAATGAAACCGTATGTGCAAGATAATGACAAAGCACTTACATTGCTGTAAAGATAAATGAAAACAATAGATCTTCTTTTTTACTGTAATATAACATCCATTTCTATCTCCCATTTCAATCATTAGGCCTTCCACATTGATTATTGAGCAAATACACGCATACAATGTGTCCCATCATAATAACCGGATGCCCCTATCTCTCCACAAGGATGGTGAATGATGGACTTAACGAGCTTTACAAATGCTCTTGTTAATTAACAAAAATTGTTACTTTCCTATTTAGCGGGGATGCTTATAAATTAGATTTAATTACATGAGATAATTGCAACTGATGGCTCGTGTGGAACGTGCTTGCATTCTTCGGTTTTGTTTTCTTTTTTTTTCCCAATGGCAAATCAACAATTGCAACCCTTGCCTATTTATGTAGACAAATTTAATAAGCAAACAGCCCTTTTATGTTAATGGTTTACTGGCATCCATGGGTTTGGCAGGAGAAATGGGCTGGGGAAGGGTTTGCTAATGGCAGCACATAATCACATTAATTAAAATATAACTGCCATTTAAAGATTTGTAGTGTGGAATTAGAGCATGTTGGGAACTGAGAAAATCAAGCTAGAGTGCATATTAGCACCATTACTCTGTGCTCCCTGCACAGCAGTCAATAACCTCATGTGTCATAAATGTAATTTATGAGTACTGTTTTCTTTGAAATATATGTTTTTAGCCCGCTCATTAAAATGTAAAGTTTTGCAATGTCTGCTTTAGAAGGTTCAGAATAAATTTACTAAAAGCTGACACCCATGATCTGATTTTAACAAATCCCCCAACAATGAATTACTTGTTTTTTATTACTTGTGTAATTTCTTACAGTCAAACCAAGTATCCCTTTCTTTTGAAGAGCAGCTCTATACTTGATTGCAAATGGAAGTCACAATTTTGCTATAAATCCTACCCTCTTAGTTACTCCTATAATTCAGTATAATTTTTATTGGGCTTCTAATAAATACACAGCTTAATTTGATCACTTTGGCTCTGGAAATATTGGTGAAAAAGTTAATGGCTTTGGAGTCATTCACATAGCTTTTATTATTCACTGCCAAGGATCCTATAATAATAATCTATTTCAAGATATGAGTTCAGTTTCTAACAGCTTTTATTCGCAACTGATAACTAATTTATTTGCTTAGGCTTCTTACCTAGTTGAGACTTTCTGGAAGTCAGTGACACTATAGGTCAGTTCACACAATCACTTTCCCCTATTTTCAAGCTTCCACAGCCCATCCTAAACCATACAAGGCAATGATAGCGTAAACTAGGCTGTATACAGGTACACCCTGCAACAAAGTACAACTTTCTGCCTTCCATCTATAGTAGAGACTATGGAAGAGGTGAAAGGTTAAGTAACAGTCACGCCATATCCACTGCACACACATAAGGTCTATGTCGCCTTCATATATTTTACCTGGGAAAGAAAAATTCAGTCCAACTTTAAATATAAAAGATGCCCACTGTCAAAAAAGAATATTCGAATTAAGACAAAGAGATAGAAATAGAAACATGGTTAGATCCGCTCATAGTGACAACTGCATACAGAATTTTCAGTCGGGGATGGGCTGTTTGCTTTGCATTTCAAAGTGAATTTACCTAATCCATACATCCCATACCTGAACATGAACTGGAACACAGTTAGACATCAAAATCCATCTTTTCTGAAATCTGCAATGCAGTTTGCCTTTTTAAAAAAGTGTACATTTGAAAGAAGGTGCACAAAAATGTGTACATTTGAAAGAGGGTGCATAAAAATGTGTACATTTGAACAACTGTGTACAAAAAATGAATATATTAGGGGAAATGCACACAAAAATGTTTTATCCAGTGGAAAAAGTGCTTGCAAATAGTGTATATTTGAAAAGATGCATAGAAAATATGTATATTTTGAAAAATGTACGTGAATACACATACAAATGTTCATGTGGACTAAAAAAACATATCACAGTACAATGTGGAAATGAGACAGAATTAATTTAGCAGTGGACAAATGACAATTTGAGCGAAATCAAGCTTGACAGATTCATCCTTCCCTATCCTCAATAAGTGAGTTCAGTCAACCCACCTTTAGTAAACTGGTGAATGATAACTCTTAAGCTTTTCTACCCATTGCTTTGGGAAGTTCATTCTTTGACCACCAGTGGTCCGACTTTCTAATCAATGTGGCACAACAATTTTTAAGTTGCGGTCATGCCTTCACTGGCTTCTTAATAATAAAAAAAACAACTTTATGCTATTCTTCTTTATGCTCCAGTGTTGTGTAGTAATACATAGTACCATTACCATTTTGTAAAAGTCCCAGCTCTATGGACCAAACTAGACATACTCATGTGTGGTTGTACTGGAAACGGCAACTGTGCATTTAGCTTCTACATCCTCCTGCTCCATCAACATTTAGCTGAGCCTACCTGTGTCCTGAAGTACAATGTCCTGTGTTTTTCTATCCCTATTCCACATAATTGGCAGCCACTGCTGGGATAATTTGATGTCAAGACATGGATAACTTTTACTATATATTATTGAGGAGATTAAAACTCATTTATAAGACATCAAGTTTGGCCTTAAGGGAGGGCCAAAACAGACATTACTTTAAGTATGTGCCCAGCAGCTATGTCGTTTTTTTTCATTTTATGCTAGAGTAGGTTCAGGTTCCCCAGTCTAGATCTTAAAAGCCCTCCCCACATTAGGGGCCTGGTGCAGATTAGTTGTACAGCGCATACGCAAGAGTAAAATGGGGGGGGGGAGGTGTAGCTGCTGGACACACACTTAAAGTCAGTGCTTTTTTTCTGGAGAAAAAGGTACCAGAACTCTTGGATTACATTTCCTTGGGAGTAGATGGCGATTAAATTGTAATGCAATTAATAGAAGAAAAGGTGCTGGAACTCAGTTCCGGTGAGTTCCACCAGAAAAAAAGCCCTGCTTAAAGTAATGTCTGTTTTGGCTCTGAGATGATGGTGGTGGTGGTGGTGGTGGTGATACAGCTAAAGCAATGTACCTAAATGTGATGGTTTAGCATGGTCCACTTGAGAAAAATATGGCGTGGAAGTCTTTCTCCTACCACATTTTATATATATATCTGTGGAAGGGCCGGACCATTCCTTAAGCGTACCAATGGGCTGTGGAAATATGAATCAAGCATATTATAGTAAGTCCCTACTCTTCTCCAAGCACATTCTCAGAGATCGAATTCACAAGCAGAACACTGGCTCCACAAATATGCACTAACAAGCTAATTAGCACAGAGAAATCCTGAAGTTTTTTCATTAGAAAAAAATGTCTACAGTTCATGAGCATGGAGAATTAACATAATTAACACACTGTTGACATAGGAGCCATTGCAGGCTACAATGATTTTCTAATGACCTGCATCAGTGCAGAGTAGAGGGAATGTCCTTACCTTTTGATTCATAACGTGAACTGCAATGCAATGCAAAGCAAAGCAACACAGAGAAAGAAAAAAATAGCCAATAGCTGCAAGTGTCCATACTGATGGGCTTCTGGGAACTCAGTGTATGTTCCCTGATCCTGATACTATATTAAAAGGGCCACCAGTGTTTCTAAAGCTAATCTGTAAAATTGTTGTTTGAATAAATATTAGTGGCTACCTCTTCAGTAACTTTAGTGTGATTTACAGAACTCATACTACTGCCTTCTTCAGTTTTTCAGCCTGCTCCCAAGATTACGATATAGTGGGAAAGGTCTTTAACAAAAACCACAACTGGCAGGTAAAGCCACAGTTATACATGTTTACAAAGGGAGAAAAGAGAATAGCTTGCAGAGTAGCCAGTCATTCAATTAAAGTCTTCAGGGAAGTAATTGAAGTTACTCCCCTGCACAAACTTTAAAAAAAATAACTAGAGTAAAAGACATACAGTGTTGGGAGATATCAGGGCTAGGGCAGCTATGGTGACCATGGTTCCTACTTTACAGAGGGTAGTCCTGTCTTTGAAGGCGTCCTCTGTTTGAAAGGCTGCCCAGTCCAAGTCTGATTTAAAGATAAAGAACCATTAGAAGGGAGAGCAGCTGGGGCCTTGAAATCGCACTTCAACAAATAGGACCTGGAAAACAAGACTCAGCAGGTCACAGTCTTCCCCACTATGGTAAGATATATTGTATTTCTATGAGAGCTTCGGCTATTGGGAGGTATAGAAATCTAATAAATGATATGGTGAGGTGTATTGTATTTTTATTTAAATAATTATTTCCAAATTTGTATCTATAAATATATATTAGCATGTGCAAATTTTATGCAAGTTTGTATCCTATATTGTCCTCTGGTGATGCATTATCTCTCTTTTTGGTGGTGCATAAGTGGCCATCCTAACGGCAGGTAACAAATTAAACATTTTATTTGAGTTAATTAATCATCTGGATTTTAAATGATAGTACTAAACTCTCAGTATTGATTGAAGGTAGGAAAATGTTGCCTCTTGTGAGTTAATTATAAATCTATACTTTAAAAAAAAAAAAAACACCAACCCCTACCCATCTGAAGTTTAGGACATCTTTAGAACCAACCCTTGGCATGTTTACTCAGAAGTAATATTAGTCATTGGGCAGATTAGAAATGTACTACATAAATAAAAATAGATGCAAGTAAGTCCTACCAAATTTGGTGGGACTTACTTGAGTCTCAGGTAAGTGTGCATGAACTGAACTGGCAGCCCTAATATCAGAGGTCAAGGCCATCTATTATATTCTTTGCCATCAGTACTGAAACCTGGAATCCGACCTATATACAAAAAGGAGAATGCACCAAAGGTGGGCAGATAGTCCTGAAGGAGAATAGGTACTCACCACTTCTCCTTCAGACATAGGGCCATACTACAGTCGTATAAAGGCATTCACCTGCTCCCATGTAGGACAAAAGTGGGGAGGGGAACAAACATGGGTACACATGTGTTGGCCCCACCGCTAACATGCCTGCACACCCAGCTGCTGTACATTGAGCACAGGTCTAAAATGGGCTCTGTAAGCATGTTCGGCTGAAGTTGAACACACTGATAGAGCTCCTACACTGAACCCTGCCTTATCAGGATTTCCAATTACTTTAAGCCAGTGTTCTCCAACCTTGGGTCCCCAGATGTTTTTGGCCTACAACTCCCAGCATGCCCCAGCCAGCTACGCTGGCTGGGGCATGCTGGGAGTTGTAGGCCAAAAACATCTGGGGACCCAAGGTTGGAGAACACTGCTTTAAGCTGAACACACTTACAGGGCCCTTTTCAGATCCTCGTGCACAACACACGAAGGTCTGAGTAGTAGCTTGGCATGCAGGGATATTGGGTGTGGGGCTTACATCACACGTTCACAAACTCCTCCCCACTTTTGTCCTACACGTCAGCAGGTGACTGCCTGCAGCAGCAGCAGCTTACATGTGATGCTAACTGCATCTTTGAATCTTGTGACTGGGATTCTTCTTCTCTCTCCCCACCCCCTGCCACAGGGAAAGGGTGACTCTAGATTAGAATTGCAGCATGGGGGGAAATAGGTTAGCCTTTTCTCCCTCAGCCATTTTCATGCTGATCACTCCCTTCTATTTGCCCCATAGCTGGCTGACTGCTGCTATTAGCATCTTCAAGGACAAATTTTCAAGGAAGAGGGAAAGGGTTAAGTATCTCCCCCCATCTTATAATCCTGCTCTCTCTGGATCAGTCCATCCTGCAGCTTCTGTGAGTTTAAAAGAGAGAGAGAGAGAGGAGCAGGAGCAGGAGCAGGAGCAGGAGCAGACGAAAGTGCATGATGAAGTAACTGTGCTGTACGTACCTAAGCAGGTGTGAGTCTGGTCAGTGCCTGGCTGAGCAACCACCTGAGAACCTAACATGCACCACTAGGAGCTCAATGGAAGAAAAGCAGGCTATAAATATAATTAAATAAATAGACAGTAAAATATGGGGCAGATGGATAAATGAGATAGATTATGTTACGTGTCCAAGTTACCACTGTCTGCTTCTCCAACTTCTTTACCGTCTACGCAATTAACATTCATAATCCACGATTTGCCTCCACAGACTCTTGGCACGGAATGTCAAAATGCAGCAGGAGCACCAACAAAGTGTAAGGAAATGTGCTACATTTCTTTCAAATGCCCACACTGCTCCCCTTCTGGCATTTTACACAGTTTTCCTCCAGGAATAATTTTCCTCCGCTTGATTTCCCTGGCATTTTGCCTGCTGTACCATGGGGGTACACTGACTGGAGGATTCCAATAAGAGTTAAAATGCTGGCATGGCGACTGCAGTGTTGCAGATTAAAATGAAAGATGCAGTTAAGCTGTTTATTCGTCTGTAATGGGGATGCAGAGAATAAACCGGTAATTCTCCTTCACAAACGTATATCGATACAGCTCTCTGGCATACTGGCACTGGTTGAGATGTGACATTTCTTCCTACCACCACCCTCATAATGGGCACCATCTGCTTGGGAATTCTCCTTGGCAAGCCCTTTTGAAACGAATGGTTGCTAAGGCATGCTTTTGCCAGCTCCTATTCAATTCAATTTCTGGTGGATTGGGCCCACTGAGAACAACAAAAAGCAAGACCTTGAAATGCAACCACTGAAAACAAATGGCGTTGACTTTGCAAACCATTAACGAATTTGGTTTACAGTCCTTATCCTTTATTAGCCGTAACTAGAAATAATAATTCAGTGAGCAAATAAACATGCCTTTCCTGCTTTCAGCAAATGTAAAAGCCATCAAGAGAATCATTGCTTTGCATTCACTCATGAGCCATCTATTATCTCTGTTGCTGCAAATACCAATTATACAGAGTTTTAACTAAATACTGTAACCGTTTTTTCACATTTAACATTAACCAAAACATTTAAAAATACTTAGAATACATTTCCAATTATTTATCTCTAAACATTAAGTAATTTCTCAGTGCACCTGTTTACTGTTCACATTAATGCCACATACGTAGTAGCCCTGTTGATGTATCATAATTTGATCACTGATTCCACCACCACCCCCAAGCCCCAAATGCTCTTATTTTCATATTTTGGTGGCTCACAACATGATGAAATGGCATTTGTTTATCAAAAGGAGATTAATATAAAAGGCTATGCTAAAAGTATAGAACTACTAAGGCTTGGGAAAGGAAGGTCACAGTGATTCATGGCTTAATAACCTCTTATTTAGATGACCGCAATGCACTCTACGTGGGGCTGCCCTTGAAAAGTGTTTGGAAACTACAGAGGGTTGTATTCCAAGTTAGTCCTACTTAGAGTAGACCCATTAAAATGAATGGGATGTAAGACTAACATTGGATACAACCCACTGCATGCAAAACAGGATGGCTAGACATTTGTCAAGAGTGCACTTTGTGAACTGACTCTGCATTGCACTGATCTTGGATTGATTTCACTGGCTTTCTGTTTGTTTCTGTGCACAATTCAAGGTGGTTGGTTGGTGTGTGGGGCTTTTTGTATTTTTATTTCTTTGTTTGTTTTACTTACAAAGCCCTAAATGGTTTGGGCCTGGATATCTGAAAGACCATTCATTCCATATGAATTTGCCCATAATTTCTGATCACCATCAGAGGCCATGTTATATGTTCCACTACCTAGATAGGCTAGGTTGGTGGGTACTTGAGACAGGGCTTTTTCGGTAGCAGCATCCTGCTTGTGGAACTCCTTCCCAAGGGAGATGGGATTGACTCCTTCATTATTTTTGCTTATATGAGCAGTAACGCCTTTAAAAATACGTAGTTTTGTTGCAAAAATATGCTCAGAGTCCTCTCCCAGAGGGCCAATACTCGAGAAAAGGGAAGCAGCACACCAGAAGTGAGTTTTCAAAGTTTTATTTTTGCAAAAAGGCTCAGCCAGCCCTGTGGCTCACGCCAGGATCAGAGGCTGAACAAAGGGAAGAGGGAACATGCAGGTCTTTTTATGCTTTTACACTCATTGGTTCATTCATTTTCAGCAAATCAAATGCGTTCGCTTAAACATGCTAACCAATTACGTACATTCATTTGAACATGGCAACAACCAATCAGAGACATAGTAAGTATCTGTCTTTAGTTACATATAAGGCTATCTATCTATATCTTCTATCTATAAGGCTATCTATCTCTTCCTTCCTTGACTAGGTTGATGCTTCTCATGACCCTTAGGGCACCCGAGATATCAGGTGTCTCATGAATTTGCTACTCTTGGTACCCCTTATCAATCGAAGAAACCCTTCTTTCATTTGTACATCTGGAGTTGGCACCTGAGAATACCCATTTATTTATAAATAATAAAACAAATAAAGACTGTTCGGTTCCATTGGCCTTTCAGTGCTGTATAATGTTTCCTTGATCTTCAATTTTAATTTGAATGCCACTCTTAAATTTTGTTGAATATTTTTTTGCTCCTGCATTCTTTCTGTTTCTTGTTGTTGTTTAGCTGTGTGGATCATGAGTGCAAATCAGTGTGTGTGTGGGGGGGGAACGAAATCCATACAGACCTTTGCTATCTTTTAGTGGTGACTTTATGGATGGATTTGTGGACATGCAAAGGGTTATATTTTGGATGCTCTCAGAACTTGCTGTCATGCTTGCTCCTGAGTAATCCATTCCTTTTTACTTCTGAAGTGACAGCTAAAGATGGATTTTTATACTCTGGCTGCTTTTCACTGTACTTCTGAATAGATATGCAATGGGATGAGGATGCTCTGGAATTTGGGGATGCTTCTGGACATGCAAAAGAGTGGATCTTGCTGCTGGGTTTTCTGTGTGGTTCTGGGGATATTGTTGTTTAGCTGTATGGATTTCGTTTGCCCCCCCCCCCCGCACAACACTGTTTTGCACTCATGATCT
>JAHFWL010000784.1:0-41393 GCA_021292165.1 Shinisaurus crocodilurus | reverse complement strand
AAGATACTCAAAAGTGGACGCAATTTGCACAAATTATGCAAATTGTTGCTGCTTTAGGCTTATCTTAAGGCATTTTCTATGTAAACAGTGGGCCATTGGGAACCCGGAAGTCGCTTCGCCAGCTTGACTTCGGAGAACACAAGTTGAGCCAGGGAAGAGGTAAGCAGGATGATGTTCGGGGGGGTTGAGCCAGCTAGTCTGCCAGATTTCCACCCCCGAATGAAATCCTCACACATCACTACACACACACACACACACACATTTTGCACAGGTGTCAAATGCTTTTTAATAGCAGAATCATTCTCAGGGAGAAAGGGAAAGAGGTTGCATAAGCCTGCTACAAGGCTGTCTGGACTTTGGATAGTTGAACAACAATTACATGGCTGTGGAACTAGCTAGGTCACAGGAGATGGGACAACTGGTATGGTAAAACATTTTGGTTACTGAGTAATGACCTTTGTGGTTAGCAGGCAAACTGGAACTCTTGCATCCAAAATGGCTTCAGCATGGTCAAGAAGGCACAACAATATTCATCACATGGGATGCAGGTTCATTTTCTTCAGTTGTTCTTATGGAAAACTTCACACATGTCTTCAGTCTTATGATATTCAAAATATTGCCAGTCAGTGTCTATATCTTTTTAAAATAGTCACTTAAGAAACCAGCAGTTATCTCAGTCAGGTAATGGCTCACACTAGCTATTCTCACTTCCTGCCGTGTAAAATCTGAATCCAATTTGAAAATAGCAGCAATAACTAGTGGGGGACACCATTCCTGTCTTTCTTGGGATAGCATTATAATTCCAAATATCTCTCACACTAAGGGACCTGGGCTGATTTTACTGTGGCTAGTGAGCTGTGAACCAAGAAGCGAATACATTATATTAAAGAACATGCACATGATGGATTGTATTCTAAACTCATTTACCTCCTGTAACTCCAGCAGATGATTGGAAAAGGCAATGTGCATTCTTTTCATGTCATATTCATTGCGTTTCATGTCTCATGTAAAGGACCATCTTTCCTAGTGTGTCCCAAGGCCTTTTTCTGATTCCAGTTCCATTTCAGGCCATGGATTCTGATGATGCCCCGTGATGCTCCAGCTAGACAGGCAAAAAAACCTGTCTAGTGGAAATGCAAGGCAGGATGATGGGGAGGTGAAGATTGCCTTGCAGCTCCTCCTGCTCTGCATTGGATGTCCATAAGCCTCCAAGTTCAAGACCAAGTTACGGACATCCTGATAGGATTCTGCCCTAAGGCTGCAATCTTATACAGTAATACCTTGGATTGCAAGTAACTTGGTTTGAGAGCGTTTTGCAAGACAAGCAATGTTTTAATTTATTTAATTTTCTTTGACTTGATATACAAGCGACGTCTTGCAATACAAGTACTGTAGTATGGCTTAAATTAAAAATCTCTGTACAATTTTTTTGGGGGGGATTTCATTTTGATATAAGAGTGTTTTGGATTACAAGCACGTTTCCGGAACGAATTATGCTCTCAATCCCATGACTGTACACTGTTTGAGCACTGCCAGATTTACACAAGTTTCCCATTTGCTCGGTGCGAGCAGCAATCACGAATGGGAATCGGGCATGAGACAAGCAGTGAGCCAATGTTCAGAGAATCCTGACGATCTCAAACATCGCTTGTTCACCCATCCCTGCTTCCAGGTAAATGGGTTGGTTCCTTAGGTTGCAAAAATGGAAGGCTGTTGGATCCAAAGTTTGCAAAAATGGAAGGCGTGGCCAAGCCATGTTGGCTGGAGATATTGAAAGCTGTAGACCAAAACATCTGGAGGCTGCTAGGTTGGGGAAGGCTCCTCTGGGGCCCTCCTCCGACTGCCACCTCCAAGAGAGGCTCGGATGGTGGCAACGAGGAGGAGGGCCTTCTTGGTGGTAGCCCCCCAATTATGGAACAAGCTCCCCACTGAGACCCGCCTGGCTCCAACCTTACTATCTTTTCGGCGCCAGGTTAAGACTTCCCTCTATGCCAAGGCATTTAATAGTTAGGAGCTCGGAATACACGGGGGGGGGGGATTGTCACCTGTAGGCTCAGTTTTATTAGTTTTTTTATTGTTATTTTAAACGGTGTTTTTAAAATTTGGTTTTTTAATCTTTTAAATCTATTTTGTATGTTTTTATTGTTGTTTTATGTATAATCTATTGTGAACTGCCCAGAGAGCTTCGGCTGTGGGGCGGTATATAAATGAAATAAATGAAATGAAAAAATGATCTATCTCATAATTTCTGCTTCTCTGCACCCCTAAAAAGGTTAGGGGACCCTCCTGAATAGTGTAGCTTGTGTCAAAGGGCCCCTGCTGTTGTCCACCACTTCCAGATGAAGTGGGATCCACTGACATTGGAAAGGGCCCGCCAGAGGGCATTTTGCCAAAGGCCCCATAGACTTGGAACTGAGCTTGAGGGCAGACTCTAACTCCATTTTCAATGTCTGCTTTATCTATTTGATGTTATGTTATTATTTTTTTTTCATGCACTTTTACCCAAGGAATTGGTGGGTTAAATAACCATTAGATTCATGAACATAATAAAACAAAATACAATGCACAGATCCACATTAATTGGCTTCTGTACATTAATATAATCTATCTCATTCACTATATCTATTGTTATTCTTTATGCATATTTATTCTGATTTATTCTGACAGTTCAATTTGGCTCGTACTAATCCATATATCTTTGATGTATAGTGGTAACAAACGGGGGAGGGGGGAAGATCACACCCAAGCACCATACAATCACTGATAAATTTAATCCCACATAAGAACACTTAAAAAAAAATCTACAGTATCATATGACATTTGTTTGGAGCTATTCACAGAACGCATCCTTCACTTCCTTTATCAAGACCTCCAGGTTTGGATTTAGTGTCTGGAAGAATAATCCTTCTGTACCTCCTGTAATACTGGAGCTTATGCATTTAGCCTCTGATCCGTTTGCAGTAATTTGAAAGATATAGAATGGGGTATGCTGTGGAAGAGAAGAAATAAATACTAGCTTGTGTATAGAACTATAAGCAAAGCGCCATGCAGTATGTACAGCTTAATATAAGGAAGCAGACACAAAACCACTCTCACTTTCAATAATTGCAGGAACAGCCAGAAGGAACAGATGGACAAATGTATGACTACGAACAGGCCACACTTTTTTTTATTATCATTATACACCTATTATACTGCATTTCTCTTTGAAAGATCATCTCGAGCAGCTCACCTTATGATTCACAGGCAGTCTCGCATTCAGGCAATGCTCAGCGACAAACAAGCCTTTTAGCCTCAGCAATAGAATTGGATGAGATGCCTTCAGAGTATTGTTATGGGGGTTGCTGCAAGCAAATTGAACCAATGTAGAGAACATTATTATTTGTTATCATGAAATCACGCCAAAATTAGGAATAAGAGAATTTCTTCTATTTGTGCTCCCAGGGCCAGCCCTCCATTTGGCAAAGTGAGGCAACTGCCTCAGGGAGCAGATGCTATGGGACAGTGAATGGCAGCAACCCCTGGTTCTCTGCCGGAGACTACAGTGGTGTATGGCACATGAATAGTCCTGGGGGCCCTGAACTAGCCTTCCGCCTTCAGGTGCAGAGAGGACACTGTCTTGTCACCAGTGCTAAAGTAAGCCTGAGGGCAGGGACTGTCTAATATTAATCTTTGTAAGCACTCAGGGAGCCTTTTCTGGCTGAAGGGTGTGTGTGTGTAAGAATGCTGTAAATGAATAATAAAGCAAGGTTCAACTGCCAGAGTGATTGGCTTCTGTACATGATGGGGTGGCCAGGTGTCCCTCTTTGCAGAGGAAAATCCTGTATCTTGGAGAGCTGGCAGAGGATCTGTTATCCTCTGTTTGATGGGCTGTCCACAGTCCAAGTCTGGTTTAAAGTCAAAGAACCCTAAGAAGGGAGAGCAGCGGGGCCTTGAAGTTGCCCATCCACAGTGAGCACCTGGACAGCAGACTGAGCAAGGCACACAGGTCACCTAGTCAGCCTTTTCCACTATGGTGAAATGTATTTATTTCTGTTTAAATTATAGTTATTATTTCTAAATTTGTACCTATGCCTATACATTTGCATCTCTGCTATACATATTTGTGCGCTCTCTTTTGATGATGCATTTCTCTTTTATGGCAATGTTTAAGTTGCCACCCTAACATGGAATGGGAAAGAGGTACCATCTTGTCCTTGGTCTCAAGCAGCAAAATGGTTTGGACTGGGGCCCATCTGTTCCTTTATTGTTTCCCTGGTATGCTCTGCCCTGCATTCCACTCCTCCTTAATTATAGCTTAATTAAGAGAATTTGTACAACTAACTCTCAATTTGGAGCATGCACAGTGAAGTGCAAGTGCACCTCTCTGGAGAGAGCATTCCACACTACCAAATGCTCTCTCCCTGGGAGCCACCCATAGATGGTGGAGCCACCTGCTGAAGGCCCTCTACATGAAGACCTTCATGTATGGGTAGGTACCTTGATCCTGAGCCATGAAGGACTTTATAAAGGTCAGAAACAGGAGTCTGAATTGTAGCTGGCATAGCACGAATATATCTGTATCTATATCATCTATTTCTATATCTATATCTATATCTATATCTCAAACATTGTTTAACATCTTAAGCACTAAATCTGTGGGGTAATTGTTTTCAGCACAAATATATCACCAACATGCCCATGTATTCTTGAAGGACACTTGATTTCATTTCTAGGTTGATCCATAAAGCTGTAGCTTAGTAGAGCTTTCTCCCCCCCCCCCCTCCATGCACTCTGGGAGCACTTAAAAGTCTCCCACTTTCAGCTCCATGATTGCCATCAATTTTTGTATTAAAAAGGTGCAGTAGACAGAATAAGAGTAAAAACAAACTGCCTGATACTGAAAGGAAAAGATATTATCAGCTTAACTTTGTCCTTGAAACTTGTCCTCTGCTATATAAACAAAACCATTGTTTATTTTTTTACAGCCAGTTCTTCAGAATACTCAAAGCTAATTTGGATTGTTTGTGTGCAAAAAAGGAACTTTGCGTGTACTACTGCAAATTCTTTGTGGAGAAATATATGGATGGCTTCCAACCAAGGAAAATAGAATTTAAGGATTTCACTTTATAAAATGTTCCCATATAGGTTATCCATGCAGCAAAGCCTGAATAAACCAATGTTCATCATTTGTAAGAAATGGAAGGACTACTGAGTAATTATTTATTTATTTATTATTAAAACACTTGTGCATTTTGAACGACATTCATTTACCTGAGGTTAAATGACCACAAATGTCATATTTATTACATAGTTTTCATTATTATTGTGCTTAAAAGAGAAGTATATTTTTAATTGCAAGTGTAAAGGGGTGGAAATAATGAGTTGAGACACATACGTTTGGTACAAACTTGTTCCTTTCTTCACACAGTGCATAATTAGACTATGGAATTGGCTACCACAAGATGTAGTGATGGCTACAAATTTGGGTGTCTTTAAAAGGGGATTAGACAAATTCATGTAGGCCAAGGCTATCAATTTATCTAGTCATGATGGCTATGTATTAGCTCTAGTATCAGAGGTAGCATGCCTATGTACATCAGTTGCTGGGGAACATGACCAGGAGGGTACTGTTGCATTCATGTCCTGCTTGTGGGCTTCCTACAGGCATCTGGTTGGTCACTGTGGGAACAGCATGCTGGACTAGATAGGTATGTGGTCCGATCCAACATAGCTCTTCTCATGTTCTTAACAAATTGGACTCTGGAATAGGAAACCAGAAGGCTACTGGATATCCACACATTGGTTTGGTATGCCCAGACTCAAACTGAACTGAGATCCATGTATGTGAGCACATTCAGTGCAGCGGGGGTGGGGTGGGAGGAGGCGGGAAGGAAGCCGAAAGGAAGTATTTGCTGCTATTATTTCTCTGGCTTCACCATCTTTGATTTTTTCTGAATCTCTCCGCTCAGAAGATGGGCTGATACAATGCTCTAATCACATAGGGCAGTGATTGCGAACCTTTTTGAGCCCGAGTGCCCAAACTGCAACACAAAACCAACTTATTTATTTCAAAGTGCCTTAAATTTGGCAGGAATTTAAGGAGGGGGCACTAGCTAATCGCGCCCCGCTCTGTCTCAGGGCATGGCTCTTCACCGGGCACACAAAGATTTGGGCGTGCGCGCGCTGTGCTTCTCAGCTGTCTGTTCAGTTAGAAGGAGGGCTGGGTGCCTGCGCAGTCCACTTCTGGGGGTGGAGATTTCATAGATCATAGAGTTGGAAGGAGCCTACAAGGCTATCAAGTCCAACCCCCTGCTCAATGCAGGAAACTAGAGGAGGGGTCTCCCATCCAAGTAATAACCAGGCCTGACCTGGCTTAGCTTTCCACACTCAGACAAGCTGAGCCAGCGTAAGCCACAGGCCTGTATTATGTTGGAGTGTGCCTGCCTGTGGAGGCCAGCGAGGAATGAGTGGAGAGGAGTTACTATGGAAACCCGACGCTGAATGCAGAAGGGGATGGTCTTTTCACGATCTGGCAACCAATGGCTCGAGTGCCCAGAGAGAGGTCCCTGCGTGCCAGCTGTGGCACGCGTGCCATAGGTTCGCCATCACTGACATAGAGAGACACAGAAGAGGCCTGTCATGCATGCCCCTGCCCATGGACAAAGCATTATATCTGTTAGTATGTGAGGGGAAGGGGGAGTGTGAGAGGAGTGTGGAATGTTGAGATGTCTGCTGATTGGCTGAGGGAGTGAGAAGGGGGGGCGCAGCCTGTGATATAAACAGTGGGCGGGGCTGTTCAAGTGGAAGTCGCAGAGGGATGTCTGAAGAGAGGGGGAGAGAGGGGGGAGAGAGGGTTTTTTTGGAGAGCTGTGGAAGTGATCTGAGTGGAGCTGGGAGCTGGAGTCTTGTCTGAGAGAGAGAGAGAGAGAGAGAGAGAGAGTTTTCAACATTTAGAATCCATTAACATTATCTATTTCTTTACCCTTGATTGTAAATAAATAAACTTGCTTCCTGCTTTAAAACATAAAAGGAGTGGTCTGAGTTGGTTACCCTGGAGGGGTTGGTGGCAGCGGAGGAGATTAAGAGAGTGTGGAGGTGGGGTCTGACAGGTGGTGGTGAGAGGAGGTGAGGGGCTGTCACACAGGTGGTGGTAGTGTCTGGATCTGACTGTATAAAGCTTCGGGTTCAAATCACAAGGTGGAGGTGAGGGGAGAGACATCACAAGGCCCAAGGCCCTTACTTTTTGGTCATACCCCAATTAGCGGAGGGAATAAAATGGCCAAAAATGGTGTGTGGTGGGATGGTGGAACTTGTGGATTTCATTCAGGGCTTCTCTACCTTTGTTTTGTTTGTTTTATTTTAAGCATGTTTTCTTCTCTGCTTAGCCTGCAAGATTCCAAGAGCAGCCTGCTTAAGACCAGTAAGGACAATAACTTATTGATGAAAGAGTAGCTATAGGCTATTTAAAGAGACGGCAGTGATGGTTCCTGCTCATAGGGATGTTACTTCTTCATAATACCTGTGCTCCCATAATTCGAGCACTGGGCTGAGAAAACAATTTCTGTGGATTCCTGCTCAATGTTAGATGGTGCACATTGAGTACTAAATATGTCTATAAGTCTTTTGCAGTCTGAATGTGATTTCCTGTTGAAGAACTGACAACAGTGCATAGACTTGAGACCAATTAATTTTCTGGAGAAAACAGCAACTTACATTTGAGAGGCATTCAGCTAGTTTGCTAAATCCTAAATTAAGATTATTCTAAAATCTCAGGCATTTTTATTATTATTCTTTGGTAGCTGGCAGTCCTCATTAAAATTCTTTCTCTGACTCTGCTGATATAAAGTCAAATGAGTAATAGCAGAGTTATGTTTTAGAATTATAAATACCATCAAAAGAACAGAGCATATGCACGCATGGTTTAGAAACCATTTCGGGGGGGGGGATAATCAAGGTTTACTTTTAATGAAAGAACTCTCAGTAGAAACTTTTATCAAGTGATTGACTTGGATCTATTTAAATATTAATTGGAAGTTATTCATTGTAGCTTTTAAAGATCATCTTACTGTATGACTGCTAAAGTCTTCATAAACCCTTGGATGTGTGTGTGTGTGTGTGTGTGTGTGTGCGTGTGTGTGCACGCGCACGCACCCATATATAGCTCTATCTATCTATCGTTAAAGAGGATGTATGTATGTCTGACTATCAGTGACAAAGTGCTAAGACTATGAAACCTAGACACCTCAAACTTGGCATACATGCTAAAGGAACCCTAGGGATGTGCACCTCTGGGTTATTTTGATTATTTTAAAATGCATTAGGGTGCAATCCTATGCATGTTTAGACAGAAAATGCTGGCTGAGGGATGCTGGGAGTTGTAGGACTTTTTTTTTCTGTCTAAACATTAACTGTAATGAATTTGAATGTGTCCCTGTGGTTGAAGGCTGCAGTATCATCTTCAGTCACGAGGCGACAGACTTCCCTAACCAGCGTGTAGCTTTGCAGTTAATACAGAAGCCAGGGGAGTTTAGTCTGAGGTACAGTTATACGGCAGCCCCCCTCAGGGGAATGGAGTGGATGCACCCACCCTCTGGGGCGCACCGTGGCCAGGGCCATGCCTGGGGGTGCCAGCAGGTGTGGCTTCACTCCAGAGGGCTATTGCGACACATGCAAAGCCGGCTGGAGTGCAGAGTCTCCTTCCTCAGGGGCTATAGGATGCACCATGGCAGAGGTCATGCCTAAGGCCGCCAGTGGAAGTGGCTTCACTCAGATGGGGCAGGCATGATGTGTCCAACATTGGCAGCTGCTTAAGTTTACTTGAAGGCTTTGTTGAATTAAACTAAGGGCTATTCCAACCCACGTGAAGCCAGGTCCATCAGTAAGTGTGTGTGTGTGTGTCTGAATTTGCCTACAAATATAGATAGTTGAGCTGCACTTCATAAATTAGTACTGTTCAGATTGTGACATGAATCTATATTTTATGTGACAACAACTCATGGTCTTGAGACAAATGTAGTATATTGTGGTGTGTTATGTGGCTCTACCACCAATAAGCTGTTCTGTCCTTCCAGTCAGCAATTCCTAAAATGCAAATGGGGGAGAATGTTTGAACCCCCTCATGCACTGAACCCTTTCATGCCTTGAAGGCACATGTGAGGGAGACACAGGGTTGTGCTGTCTAGCCCCGCACCTGGCCACTGTCACACATGCCTTCACACTCCCTGCCGGCCACATGTTTGGGAGCCCTGTGAAGTGGCCCCACACACATACCAATGTATGCACAAAGGTGTCCTCCACATGAGGGGGGATCTTGATTCACCCAGGATCTCCCATTGCATGGAGGAGCTCTACATGTATCCATCAGTGGTTCGCCTGGTGCCTTTGTTGTGCTCTTTCCAGCACCAGCTGAAGACCTTCCTATTTTCACAGACATTTTAGTCTCTCAGTTTCTGTCATTGTATTTTAAATCTTTGTATTGCTGCTAGGTTTAATTTGCTTTTTACTTTTATTTTATACTGTAGTTTTATACTTTTACACTTTTTATATTGTATCTTATGTTGAATTCTATGGTTTTACTTGTTGTGAACTGCCCAGAGTGCTTTGGCTATTGGGTGGTATAGAAATGTAATAAGAAGAAATAATACATAAGAAATGCATGTATAGAACCACCTCACACACAACTGCCAAATGCGCAGCCACTAGTGGCATAGCTGGTGTACAATGTGGCAGCAGAGGCTACTGGGCACAACGCCGCAAACCTTTCAAGTGTTCCTTCAACCCCTTAAGAGTTGAAAGGAGCGTTATCCCCTTGTGTGCTCTTACATTTCTCTCACCTCTCTCTCTCATTTACTTCCTTCTCACATCCAAGACATTGCAGCCAGCATCGAGACTTCCTTCTATGCTACCTGGAACAGGTGGCCATCTTCACACATAGGACTTCTCTAATAATAATGGTAACCCAAAGTCTGCCAGCTGAGGCAGATCCTGTTTCATTAGCAGCAATAGCAGGAACAGACCTTATGGAAGGGACCTTGTGGAAAGGGCCATATAGCTCAGTGCCTTGCTTTGCATGCAAAAGGTCCCAGGTTAAATCCCTGACATCTGTAGGTAGGGAAAGACCCCTCTCCAGAACCCTGGAGAGCTGCTGCTAATCAGTGTAGGCATTCCTGAGCTAAATGGACCAATGATCTGACTTGGTCTAAGGCAGTTTCCTGTGTTCCTATGGAGGCAAGTATGAACACAGGTACACTGTATCTTGTGCCCATTTTCATTTTTAACTACAAATATGACCCAGTTTAATTCGCACAAACAACTCCAGGCTATGCCACTTAGGACTGTCGGTGGGAGCTCATATAATTGAATGGAACAATAATATTTCATGCACGTAAGAAATTAGATGTCTGAGAGAAGTTTCTAGCCAAATCTTCTCCCCAATGTGCTAGTTTTATTAAATAGACATGTACGGGAGAGCATCCTATCGTGCGATCCCTCACCCACAGTCTGAAGTGGTACAAGAGAGATAAAGGTTTACCACCTCATCCGTTGTTGGTGATAAATAACTAGAGGGGGGAAGAAAAAGATAATGTAGGGAAGCTCACAGACAGTATAGAGTTGCTGCTAGCATGCAAGCTTCATGGGTGAGTGGGGATTTGAATCTGGATCTTCCCAGTCCTAGTCTGACACACTCACTCTACCCTACACTCCTCCTCCGCTCTCTTTCTTTCATACACACCTTCCCACATGACAAGCACTTACACTGCATATTGTGTATTCACATTACGTGATTATTACCACTGCGGTGTATTCACATTGTGTGAATATTACCACTGAAATCTTTTGTAATGATGAGATAAACAAGAAAATATGTCTGAAACTACAAATATCCTTATTCCTAAAATTGTACTGTTAAAAAAAAAAAGGTACAATTATTGGCAACAATCTCACAGCCAGTTTGGTTTGGTAGTATAACTGTCCGGGAGGTTAACATGGGTGTCTATCACAATTCTTCATCTCTGAAAATGCTATATGCATGGCTAACTCATTAAGAACCATCTTATGCAAATGTCTCCAACAACTGTATGCTAAATGAAGCTGTGATGCTCATGCCTTCCTTGTTAAAAATCTGGCTATTAATAATTGTGCCTGAAAACTGCATCTAGGGTAGAATAATAATGCTATTAATGTTGTTGAGAAGCCCTTGTGCGAGGGAAAGTGCAGATAAAGGCTGTCAGCATTGGCAGATGGAACATTATTATATGCAGCAATGGGTTTATCTTAGCTGCCTGTTTCATCTTATGGCATTTCAATAATGTGCTACCAAGAGAAAGCTTTGCTATGCATATCTTCACCCAGACATGTTCATAATATCCAGAGCAGTAAGTCTTCAGTCTGCTGACTCCCTCTTTTCTCAGCTGATATTTTGAAGCATGAGTTATTAGACATCCCCAAATGGGGGCAAACAACAAAAGGCAATATTTCCATACCCATCTTTTCAGCTTGCCTGATCATGGCACATTACAGAACCATTAGCTATGAAGACACAAAAGCACTTTCAACTTGAGAGGGTTGCCATTGATATCATCCAGCTAACAGGATTCAGTTCTCAGTCATGTAGCCAAAGAGACTTGGAGCAATTGTGATGCAAATACTTTGATATGAAAAGAAGAAGAGAAGAAGGAGTTATAATGGAAAATAACAATGTGTTGATTACAAAGAGAAGATTATTGTTTATATTAATTTAATCATCGCTTGCCCAAATGCTGGAGGAACTTAATCATTCCAAAAGCTATGATTTTAATGTGAACTTTAAAAAGGTAATGTGTTATTTTACTGCTGGCTAAAAGCAACAAAAGCAAACAATAAGAAACACCTTGCATTGTGAAAGTAATACACAAAAATATACACATTGTGCAAGTAATACACAAAAAAGATGCTGTGATGGTAAAGTCATTATCTTCATTTACCCAAGCTCTGTATATTGTATTTTATTTGTAATAATAATGAATAGTCAGATCCATTGAAGTAACAAACAGTACTTTCATATGCCATCCTTCCTCCCTCCCTTATTCCAAACTAGCAAAGCAACTGAGCTCTAGATTGGAGTGTGTGCATGTTCCAGATTTGCGGGGTAGTCACTTATAAATCACTCAGTTGCCAGTGAACTCAGCAAAGAAAATCAAGGCATGCAATCACACCCATACTGGAATTCATTCAAAGCCAGTTTTTGCTTGTGCAATGCATAAATTCCCCAGACTAGCTTGAGAAACTCTTTTGTGGCCAATCACTATTGGGAGCTGCAGTCAGTGACGCAGTGATTGCACTTTTGTTTAAGCTCCAGTTTTCAGGAGTGGAAGGCACAATTACTCCCGCTTCAGACTACAAATGTTTCTCCAGTTACAGTAAATAAAGCTGCTCCCACCCCACAGCAACCCCAATCAGGGTCGCTATTTCCCTGCCACCACTGGCAGTGGAGAAACAACAATCCCAGCTGCACTGAGGTCACTGGTGGTAGGGAGAACCTGATTTGGGATTGCTGTCCCAGCACTGCTAAGAGCAGCCCTGGAAAAGCAGATGGGGCTTCCTAGGGATTAAAGAGCCATGCAGAAAGCAGTGGAGGGCCAAATGTAGGCTTCATTTTGAAGTAAGAGATGGATCATACACAGGAAGCAGAGTGGCATTCTTCCCCTTGAATGGGTAGACTTAAGTAGGCAGCACGTTTTGCTTTCATAATAGGTGGTGGTGAAACTTGCAGGCCATCACTTCCCATTTCTTACTGCTTTATTTATTTCTTTTATATAAAATAATTTAGGCTGCCTTTAAGGGTAGAGTAAACAAAACAAAACAAAAACTCTCAAGGCAGCTTCCAGAATAAAATAGCACACAACACCACATATCAAATAAGTCATGAAATCCAGCAATTATAATAAAACAAGCATCGAGCACAAATTCCAGGAACTCCGATATAATACTGCATTTAAAGTCCAATAAAACACAACTTGAGAAAAAGCCAAAGGAAGAAAATGGATCGAGGGATTTTCTAAAGGCCTCGTAGTGATGTGGACTGGTTGGGGTGGCCAGGTGTCCTCTTTTACAGAAGTCAGTCTTCTGTTTGAAGGGCTGCCAGAGGACCATCCTCTATTTCAATTCCAGTTTTAAGTTAAGCCCTTCAGACACCCTACATCTCGGTAGAGTAAATGCATGAGGGGAGGGAGCACACACTAACCCTGTCCCCATCATTGTGCATTTCCATCATCCTCTGCTCATGGAGGGAGACTTTTTGATCAGAGTTCAAAATTGCATGGAGAGCCTTCATGGATACAGGAGGCTCTCCTCTTCGGAAAGTCACCTTCCACAAGGAGAGAGTGCTGGAAGTGCACAAACAGGGCGGCAGGGTTAGCACACTCCCTTTCACATGTTTTCTGTACTGAGATGTAGAACACCTGAATATGGCTATAAAGTAAAAGAGCCATAAGAACTGTTGCCCATCAACAGTTACCATCTGGGCAGCAGACTGAACAGGCAGGCACACAGATCACCAGGCCACAGTTTTTTGCACTATGTTGAGATTTAAATAGAAATATTATTTCTATTTCAATCAAAATAATTGTTTCTAAATTTGCATCTATACATAAAAATCTCTCTCCCTCATGTCTATTAACCTAACTGGTCTGAAAGGTGAGCAAAGTGAGAAGGGTCTCCATTCATGATCTTAATGTGGGGCAAGATGATGAAGACTTCCTAGGACGTACTTTCTTAGTATAATAATAATAACTCCATGGCTGTGAGCCTGACCTGCAGCCCACTTTATCTATCTGGATCCTCTCATTATTAGCAACAGCAGGGAGAAGCCCCATTGCAGCAATGTGTGATATAATTTAGAGTCACTGAGCAAAACGCAGAATGTATGGATTGCACTCTGGAGATAGGCAGCCTGTGTGAAAAGGCAAGATATCTGAAACTCATATGAAATGGTGTGGACTTCCATGAAGCATCTAGGCGCAACTTTGAAAATACACAATTTAAAGGGTGCATTTTTAAAAGTGACTGTTTAAAAATGCACATTTCTAAAACTGCACACTTTAAATTGTGCATTTTTAAAGTTGTGCATTTTTAAAATGCATGTTTGGGAATTTGTGTACATTTTCGGAGAACATGAGCTTCCTTTTGTGTTCACTTCTGAGTGAACATGTTCAAGTGATTTACAAACTGAAATGAAATTCTCATTCTCCCTATGACTGGGCATCATGGAAATTACATGCAGTTCTCAGGACTCAGGGAAGGGTCAAAGCCTATTCTAAATTACTCTTAGCCAGTGTTGGGTGTTGGGTTTTTATCAGGGATGTTGAAGAGTCCTTGGTCTCGAGTCACGAGTCGAGTCACGAGTCTTTAGACCCGAGTCACGAGTCCGAGTCCGAGTCCTTGGTCCAAAATGGTGACTCACGAGTCACGAGTCACGAGTCACTCCCAAAGCTGACTCCACGAGTCCCTATTAAAATCAATGGGGTTTTTTCCCAACAAAATAAGGCTATTTCAGATGTGTGGTTTAAATAAATTCTAGGCACAAGTGTGCCTTTTTGTTTCAAAACTCTGCAACTGATTTTGGCAAGAACAGACCAGGCAGACAAACCCAAAATAACCAGGCAGGCAGAGGAGGCAGGGAACCCCAAAGCAGGCAGGCAGAGGCCTTTGTCTTGGACAATTCAACTGTTGAACTGGTCAAGAAGAGACCAGGCAGGCAGAGGAGGCTGGGAACCCCAGACAGACAGGCAGAGGCAGCCAAACCCAAAATGTCTGAAAGGTTGCATTTTAGAAAAATGATTTAAAAAAATAAACTTGCTGTACTTCCTAAAACTTATCCATGTTGCATTTGAGGAACATGATTTTTTCTAAATGTTTGGCCCCCATTCTGGAACGGTGAGATCTCATCACAATTCCACCCTCACTGAACACCCGCTCCACTGGTGATGAACTTGCTGGAACCAGAAACACACTCAGAGCAGCCACACAGAGTAATCTCAGGTCCTTCTTGTGCCTCTCCCAAGTACGCAACACATCAATCAAAATAAATCTTGACACACTGTTGGGGCTGCACTCCTGGTAGCCGTCCATAGTGGCCGAGCAGCGGCACACCTCGCTTCCATGCGCTCTTCGCCGGCAATCACACTCCTCTCCACTCCTTCTGGCACAGCCCAGGGATGTTGAAGAGTCCTTGGTCTCGAGTCCCGAGTCGAGTCTCGAGTCCCATTAAAAATATTGGGACTCGAGTCCGAGTCGAGTCAGAGGGGGGACTCAGTCCGACTCACGAGTCGAGTCCTCGAGTCCGAGTCCCCATCCCTGGTTTTTATTTATTTATTTATTTATTTATTTATTATATTTATACCCCGCCTTTTTTCCTGCAAGGAACCCAAGGCGGCTTACATAATCCTCCTCCTCCTCTCCATTCTCACAACAACCCTGTGAGGTAGGTCAGGCTGAGAGTCAGTGACTGGCCCAAAGTCACCCAGTGAGTTTCATGGCTGAGCGGGGACTAGAACCTCGATTTCCCGAGTCCCAGTCCAACACTCTCACCACTACGCCACACTGGCTTTCATTTTAAAAAAATGAATTAAGAATTTCATGGTCAGATATTCACTAATCCAGCCTTCCCCAGACTGGTTCCCTTCAGATGTTTTGGGCTACAGCTCCCAGAAACCCCAACCATTGGCCATGCTGGCTGGGGCTCATGGGAGTTGAAGTCCAAAGCTCCTGGAGGGCACCAGGTTGGGGAAGGCTGCACTAATCATTAATACCATTAATATCAAAATGTCTAAATATGAATATATTGCTTTTGTTCTTCGTGCTTAGAAAACTAGGAAGAAAACCAGGCAATAGCATTTGTAAAAATGTGTGTCACGGAAGAACTGTGGGGATAAAATGAAACATGTCCTGCCCCATAAATTATAGTAATATAAATAGATGCTCCAGGTGACTGATGATCCATCTTGCATCCATCCCATTACTTTAGTACATTTTAAAATTAAAGAGTAGAATAAAGGGTCATAAAAATTTTGAACTAAGATGCGACCATCTACGAAATAGGTGTTTAATGTGCCACACCAGGGAAGAGTTATAAACCCCTCTTCTTAATTAAAACTAAATGATAACACTGAGACATTAAGCGTTATCTTTTATATTTTTAGTGGTTCTATTAGGCTCCTGAGCCAAACTCTTTGGTAAAAGAAGACAGCTCAAAGTCTTTAAAATCATTGGAGGTAAGCTTGCTTACCTCAGCATTGAATTTGCAGCTGCAATATGGAAGCTCCAGAGTAATTTTGTGAACTTCCTAAAAACTCAGATTGAGAATTGTGCACATTTTAATCTCCTTTGTAGAGTTGGAGGAACAATTAGGTTATGTAGTCACACCCAGTGACATCAGGAAGAGTACCCTATAGTTAAAGCATTCCAAACAAAGGTGTCATCAAGTTGTCAGCAGTGGCACTTGCAAAAAATTCCTGGACAACTTTTTAATTATTATTTCAAGTCAAGAGATCTATGTTGCTACAACCCAAACCTATTAGTCTTTCTTCTTCTCTCCGAGACAGGAATGGAAATAGTATTGACGATTTGAAGACTGTCCCCCCACTTCATCCTCTCTTCTCTAAGATGATCAAGTAGGATGGTCATGTGTTTTACTTTACAGAGTGCAGTCCTCTCTTTGAAGGGCTGCCAGAAGACAGTCCCCTGTTTGAAGGCATCCTCTCTTTGAAGGGTTGTCTAGTCCAAGTCAAATTTAAAGACCATAAAAGGGGAGGGCAGCAGGGGGCCTTGAAGTTGCCCATCAACAGTTAGCACCTGCACTGAGCAGGCACACAGGAGGTCTCCCACACTATGGCAAGCTTTATTGTATTTCTATTTAAATCATAGTAATTATTTCTACATTTGCATACACACACACACATACACAAGAACAGCCATGCTGGATCAGACAAAGGCCAGCATTTTGTTCACACAGTGGCCAACCAGTGGGAAGCCTACAAGTAAGACATGATTGAAATAGCACTCCCCCCCTCAAGTTTCCCAGCAACTGACATATAGCCTGTGGCTTACGCTGGCTCAGCTTCTCTGAGCGTGGAAAGCTCAGCAGGGTCAGGCCTGGTTGTTACTTGGATGGGAGACCCCTCCTCTAGTTTCCTGCATTGAGCAGGGGGTTGGACTCGATAGCCTTGTAGGCTCCTTCCAACTCTATCTATGAATCTAAGAGGGATACTACCCTGATACTGGAGGTAATATTTTGCCATCTTGATGAGTAGCCATTGATATCTATTACCACTGGCAAATGCTATGCAAATCTGTGTCTTTTGTTTTCTTTTGCGTGGTGTGTCACCCAAGGTGACACCCTATAATAAAGTCTTGGCAGTGTTTAGCAGTAAATCTGATTGAACTCAATGGGACTTACATCTGAGTAGATGTGTATAGGATTGCTCTGTAAATCTCCAAATCCCTTACAATTGTTATTGCCTATATCTGAATGCTCTCTGATTTTGTGACCATTTTTCAGCCCTTCTAAAATAGGATGTTTTAAAATAATCTTCTAAATGATGTCCCACCGAAGATAAGAATGATATTTTCATTTATGTGTGTTAAATATATTGAAATAGAGTGAAAAAAAATATTCCTCAGTGGAATACTACCAGGAACCTGCTAGCTCCAATGGTGTTAGACAACAGTATATGGCCTATATAGGAGAAAGAAATGTGCATAAGAAAAATGATATGAACTAGAGACCTGATATCATTACTTACACAAGAGCAAAGCAAGCTTAAAATGCTTCCACTGAGGTTGGCTGGCCTGGCATCCACACCTGGCACCCTTAGGCATCTGCAGGGGCCCCAGCGCCTTTTCAGGGCCCACCAGCAAACTGCTCCCCCCGCCCGATACCGCCCCAGCTGTGAGTTGACCTGGTGGCAGCAGAGGTAGATGGCCATTTTAATTTCCCACAGTACTCCTAACAAAGCACTCCTCTGTGGTATTGTGGAAAATTAAAATGGAGGAAGGGGCCCACCACTTTGCTAACGGCCCCCTCAAACCTGGAGATGGCCCTGCAGATTACTAATTGTTTTGTGGGTTTTGCATGCAGTTTTTAAAATGTAAATGGCATACTGTACAGGATATTGTAAGATTAGACTCATAGAAATATCTTAACAGTTTTTATATACCCATGAAATCAGTCAGTGAGGACCACACATCTATATCTATAGATAGGTCTGTCTGTCTGTCTGTCTGTCTGTCTATCTATCTATCTATCTATCTATCATCTCTCTCTCTCTCTCTCTCTCTCTCTCTATTTTATGGAACATTATTTGCTTGCAAATTCACAGGCATTGTTATTATTTTGTTATGTTTGCTGGTTTCCATAAACTATATCTTATGCTAACATTTGGAAGGTAATCACACTGAAAGCATTAAGTGATGGGGAAATGTAGCAAAATATCGTACTAAATACAAATATGCTCCATGATGAATATGGATAATGGCTTGTGGGAATGCTAGTTTTTCCAGATAACAGGGTTCCCAAGTGCAAATGCTAAATGTGATTATATTAAACACAAGCACTGAGCACACTGCTTAATGGTGATTTTTCTAAACCCGAAATTACTTTGTTCCAGGTAGGACACATTTGCAGTGAGGGGGAGAGAGAGAGAGAGAGAGAGAGAGAGAGAGAGAGAGAGAGGTGTCTTTGACCTTTTCGAACTGCTTGGCTCTACTGATAAATGACGTGCCCTTTCTTTCTCTTCTTTTCCCCCTCCCTCTCTTATCTTTTTATATTTGTGGAAAACAAATGGCAGAGTGGCTTCGGTTCTGACAGGGGATCTTAAAATAAAGCACGGTTGCATAATGAACAGCTGTAATTGATTTCTCAGAGGAATGTGACAGACAGGTTTGGACTCATCTCCTGTTAAGCTATTTTCCAGCAAGCTTGGACTCCCGAGAAGAAAGGGCTAGATTTTATTAGATTATTTGATGACATACCTATCTTTCTTTCTGACCCTAAGTCACTTCCATATATAATCAGGAATTTCAAAGATGTGGCACAGTTTGCAGCTGCGTTCCTTTGCTTGGTAAGCAGTCAATGCTCTGGAGATATATATATATATTGTAGGGAGGATGGCAGATACAGTAAGACAAGATGTTTTTCCTCTGTGGGCATTGTGATACATAAAGCTCTTATCGCTTTGACATTTCCTCTCTTTGCATTATGGTTTTGCCCTATTCTCCCCCCCCCCCCGTACCTTTTTTTCCTCCTTCCAAGGCAAAGACTCTCATCCAACTTGAATGCTGCTGTTGTTGTTTTAATTGTACAGTAAGAAGAAAAACAGTGGCAAGCAGGAAAGGATTCAGAGGAGGGCTACATCAATAATACAAGACAAGCCATGCAAAACCTGATATATAGTTAGCTTAGGGAAAGAAAAGATGATGTAAGAGGAGGAGGTGGAGGCTGTGTGTAGTGTCCCAGTGTTAAAAAGGATTTCTGCAAGAATGTTCGTTTATCCTGTCCACTGACCTTTAGTGATATTCCAGGAGTCCTTAAATAAGTTAAATTACAGAAAAGTAGCTGTGCTTAATTATGACAAAAACAGAGCAAAAAAGCAGTCCAGCAATAGCCTTTGAAAATGCAAGTATTTAAACACTCTGTTCAGAACTTAATAAGAAAGGAAAGCTTCTTTAAAATTGAAAGCTCCTTTTTTTAAGTAGACGGTAACTTACACTGAGTGTACAATTATTGTAGTATAGCTTACAAAAGCATAGTTAAAATATTGTTTTTCAACTGTTAGTGATGGAATGGGACTGTCAGACACATGGATGGGGACTCGGACTCGAGGACTCGACTCGTGAGTCGGACTGAGTCCCCCCTCTGACTCGACTCGGACTCGAGTCCCAATATTTTTAATGGGACTCGAGACTCGACTCAGGACTCGAGACCAAGGACTCTTCAACATCCCTGGGCTATGCCAGAAGGAGTGGAGAGGAGCATGATTGCCGGCGAAGAGCGCATGGAAGCGAGGTGTGCCGCTGCTCGGCCACTATGGACGGCTACCAGGAGTGCAGCCCCAACAGTGTGTCAAGATTTATTTTGATTGATGTGTTGCGTACTTGGGAGAGGCAGAAGAAGGACCTGAGATTACTCTGTGTGACTGCTCTGAGTGTGAAGTAGCCTTATTTTATTGGGAAAAAACCCAATTGATTTTAATAGGGACTCGTGGAGTCAGCTTTGGGAGTGACTCATGACTCGTGACTCACCATTTTGGACCAAGGACTCAGACTCGGACTCGAGACTCGGGTCCAAAGACTCGTGACTCGACTCGTGACTCGAGACCAAGGACTCTTCAACATCCCTGGTCAGACAGCAAGGGAAGTCTAAGAGCTGAGATTCATAAAGCAGCCCCCCCCAGGTCTGTTGAAGCTTTTGTTTTCACTTTAAAGCATTATGCTGTCTTATGTTCAGTTTAGTTTCTCTGCTGTTTTTATGCTTTGTTTTTTTTAAATGCTTTTTTGCTTTGTTTTTATTAGGATGTTTTATGCTTCTGTAGTTTTATTGTATTATTGTACTGTGACTTGTTTTGGTTTTTATATCTTTTGCATACCACCCTGGACCCTGATATCTCAGGATGAAGGGTGGGTTAAAAATATTTTAATATATATTATAAAATAAATAAAATGAATACTTGACCATAAGTACACATATAGATCAGAAAACCATGTTAGCGAACATTCTACACATTCCAAGTGAGTGGAGTCTGGTTGTAGTCACATGGTGGTCAAAGAAAAGTACTCTGTACAAACGGAGTCACCTTCTCCTTCTTCCTTCTTCTTCCACCTCCTCCTCCCATAGTAGTCACTGCCAGAGTCTTCTTCCTCTTATTCATAATTGTTGGGGGCCACACTGGGAGCCAGGGACTCTGAAAACCAACCTCCCCATACCCCTCCATCTTTCTGCATTCTCCACGATTACATTGGTATGCAAACCTGCCATATACCTGGCAGGAGGCATGTGAATAGGGGCTCAGGGTAGGTACTGGCTGATTTAATGCAGCATGGAGGTCCATGCCAGATTATGTCAGTCTGAGGAAGTGACTGGTATAACCACAGCAGGGTGGAGTTCCAAGTATGTATCATTCCCAGATGCTTTATCAGGAACAGCCATGTCCTCTGGACAGCACTGTGTAGGGATTGGGCCCACTCTTCCTACAGAGGAGGATCTGGGAACAGATTCTGAGGAAGATGGGGTGGAGGAGGAGATGGAGGGGAGGGAAGATGCAGTTGGGTCCCCAAGGCCGGCAGACTTAGAGATAGGCTCAACAGTCAGGGAGGATCAATCGGTGTCAAATTCCGTCTGAGCTCTCTGATCGGGAGGAGGGCGAATCAAGCATCACTAACCCCGGGTCAGACATCAGCTAAGGAGGATGGGCCAGCTGAGGAATGTCAGGCGCTCCAAGAGACTGGCCTCTAAGAACAAGGAACCGCCTTAGGGGGGTGGGGTGGGTAATTTGAGTCTGGAAGGGAGGGGAGGTTCCCAGCTTGGAATCAACTTCTCAACAATAGGGCAATCTTCCTTAATGGCTAGATTTCTATCTAAGCTTTATTCTTTTGTGATTGACTCTGCAACTCACTTCTTTTGTAATTCTAAGCCAGTTTGCTAGGCTGGCATCTGTCCTAATAAAGCTTTTCGGTTAAACCGGTGTGTGGATCTTCTTAGAAGGAGGAGGGGAATTACGGCCTAGACACACTGTCCAGCAGCTGCAGTTTCCATATTTTTGCTGCTGCAGTTGCTAAATATATTAATTCTGTAGAGTCTTCCTAATCCAACTAGTACTATGTTAATCCACTTTTTACTTATATTTAAGGAGCTGCCTTAAGGTCAAAGTAGATGTGTCACTTGAAGTTCTGTGTCTGCTGGGTGTGGTGTTTTTTTTTTTATTATTAGTAGACACTGTGGGAAATCTTGATTTTCATCAGGATCATGGCACAGGGAGGGGTAGTTAACACTTTTTTCCTCATTGCAGTTCTGACAAAAATTGCCTCCTGTGATTAGCTGCAGAACACAAGTTCCCATAAGCACTTATGGGGCTAATAGCTATCGTGAAGGAGATGATTTTCATTGAGGCTATGGTGGGAAAGGAAAGGGTTAACCACCCCTCCTGGTACATGATGGTCCTGACAAAAATTGACACACACCCCTTCAATGTCTACTAACAATTAAAATGGCCTGCCTATAAGAGCAATTAGACTGGCAGGAACAACAAGGCCTTCTTGGTAGTGACTCCCTACTTGTGGAAATCTGTTCCAATTGATGTCTCCCAGTCCCCATCATTACAGGCCTTCAAGGAGGACTTAAAGACTCACCTGTTTACATGGGCCTATAAGTGAGTTAGGGCTCTATTAGGGCCATTGTGTATATGTGATAAGTTTCAGTTTCTGTGTTTATCATTATTTTATTAAGTTTTGTGTTTTTAAAGTTCTGGTTTATTTATTTACAGCATTTGTATACCGCTCCATATCTAGACAGATTCCAGAGCAGTGAACAATAAAAAGATAAAAGAGATAAAAGAATAAAAACAATGCATTAAAAAGAGAATAACATTAAAACCGTGGCTGGTCAGCAAGGAAGGCTTCCCAGAACAAAGATGTCTTCATCAGGCACTGAAGACAACACGGTGTCATAGCCTGCCTTACCTCCAGAGGCAGGGAGTCCCACAGAAGTGGAGCCACCACACTGAATGCTCTTCTCCTGGTCAACTCCAGTTGTACCATAGGTCCATGTAGAACAACCAGGAGAATGTCCTCAAAATAACCTCAGGGACTGGGCACGTTGGTAAGGGGAAAGGCGCTCTCTCAGGTATTCTGGTTTCAGGTATCAGGTATTTACATTGCCCTGGGAGGATTTACCCTAAAAGCTGACATAAAAATAAATAAATAATAAAACACCCAGCACTTCAAGTGACACGTTTAGTGTCATGCCTAGTTAGACCCTTAAACTTAGTCACAACAGTGGTCCTTCTAGCCCAGCCTCTCCCAAGCTGGCACCCTCCAGATATGTTGGAGTACAATTCCCATCATACACAGCCAACTGGTTGGGGATGATGGGAGTTATAATCCAAAACATCTGGACAGTGCAAGGTTGGGGAAGGCTGGGCTAACCCCAACACTATTTCAGTGGAAAGCAGTATTTTTCCATGTTTCAGGCAGCAGACTTTCCCAGACCTGCTACCTTAGAGCTGTTGGATCAAAGAAACTGGAGAACTGAGCCTATAACTTTGTATGTGCAAAACATGAGCCATGTCTCCTACTTAAGCTTTCCCTCTTTCTTATTAAAAATATTATAATATTCTAATATTAAAAATATTTTCTATTCTAACATTCCTAAATTCACATTTAGGAATGTTAGAATAGAAAATATACGGCATAATAATAACACATTACGGAAATATTTTTTTTGCTATCACTTCATATATTTGAAGCACCAGTGTGGGAGAGATTCACATTGAAAAAAGGTTGGATGTTACCAGCATGCCTTTAAATGGACTAATATTTCTCCAGCATCAAATCAATGGAGCATATTTTACTGATGCATGAGCACTGTGCCAAAAAAAGAACTGCATCTGATGTGCAGTGACCTGATATCATTTGTTGTACAACAAGTCAAAAGGCACAGAAACTTGGGCATAGATATGCATTTTATGAATACTACATAATTGAAAGCAAAGTTATAATCTATTATGGAATAAAGAAGCATCATATACCAAAGCTACCTCCTGCGTTCAACACATTTCCTCTGGTAACTTCCTCGTGAAGCTCATTATAAACACAAGGCCGGATTTCTAGCAATATTTTATGCAATTGATTTTCTTTTGCCTCATCCTTCACCGAATGTTTTCAGCATCAGCATATACCTTATATCACTTGTAAACAGTATGATGAACTTAAATTTATTGCAGTTATTCACACTTGCAAACCCCATAACTTGCCATAGGAATACTTTTAAAGCCATAAATGCCTTCTGAAAGGTTGAGCCTCCTGATCCAATGTTATAGATTACCACATTGAGGCACAATCTTATTTCCTTAGCAAAGTCATACGGACAGAAAATTCCAAGAAATAATGGTATGGCTAACTTTCCTTATTGCATTATTTATTTAGCAAGGTAAATTTGGCTTCTTCCAGTTCAGAAGGTTCAGTAACTAATAGTTATAATGTAATAGTTAGGCATTAGCAGCTAGAATGGATTTTAAATAGAAAATCTATGGAGGTGCAAGCAGGTGTTACATTGCAAAAGGTTTCCTTCCAGCAATTTTGCTTGCCTGTCAGTATTCTTATATTCACACAGTAAGGCTGCTATCCTCTACCCATTTAACTGGGAATAAGGCCCATTAAACTCAGTGGGACTTACTTCTGAGTAGACATGTATAGGAAGTGATGAACATTCTGTGCATATTCTGTGCATATGAATTCCTGTGGATGATTGGGAAGGGATGCTGGTGTTCCTAATTTGGATAGAGGAGTCCAGCATAGGGATGAATTAAATGAAGTCAGATGGACCACTTTGAGTTGGATCCACCATTAGGCACATGCAACTGGGCTGGTGGAAGCAGAATTCCTTGCCCACTTCTTTCCCATGGTAGCCCCTTCAGTACCCCCCAACCAATGCTACAGAGAGGGTCAGGGTAGGGATATACAAAAAATTCATTTCTGCTTGCAAAGCAATCAATCAATTTATTTATTGTGGTCATAGACCAGCAGGTGCTTGCAAAACATTCGAACAAGCTCTGTTCGCAACCCTGAAAATATGCAAACATTGCACATTTCAGAGCTTGTGAGCCCATTTGAAAAAAAATGCATATCTTTCATGCTTCATTGAATGGGGGGGAAAGTGTGCATTTGGGGTGTACACTTTAAAAAGGCACATTTTTCCCATTTAAAAATGTGCATTTTTCCCCTTTGGGGGAGGAAAAGATGCTAGCATTCGGGAAGGCAAATGTGGTAAACTGAGCTTCAAGGAAGAATTTGGAGAACCTTGACCAGCTCAGACATCACATGTTAGCCCATTCCTAGTTGGGGGATCATGCTGAATGATGTGAGCCGGGATGCAAGGTGGGAGAGTAGATCTCTGAAAATCAGGTGGAGGCACTTTCCATGAAGAGAGCCCTTCCATCAATGGAAGGCAGATTCTGGATCCAATCCATAGTCTTTTAAGTCAGGTTATTTTAAGAAAACAGCAATCTATAATAAAATAAACTGCCACTTGAGCAGAAACAAACAAGCGCTATTTGTTGGCTCGTACATACAAGCAACAAACAGGCATGGGTCAACTCATAGGAGGATTCCTTTAGCAATACAGTAAGGCTCAGATGCCTCATAAGGCAATACAGTATCAGGACAACATGGGATATGTTTGCTGGTTCCAGCTGCTCCACTTTCCCCATCTGAATCTGGGCCTAAAAGATCGAGAAAAACTGTGAGTGCATGGAGAGTAAGTTGTAAGCAAGCACAATTTGTGATGCACAACATCATCACTGTCTGATCATGAAGCACATCTGTTCTTTCCGTGCTGGCTGCGAGGGTGAGGAGGGCGCTCTGAGCGCGGAGTCCCAGCGCCGACATTGCAGCAGGAACTCTGAATAATTCTGTGTGCCTCTAGATGCTGTCTACGGGCCACAGGATTGTGCTGCAAGTGACTTTAATTTGGTGTACTGAAGTCTTGAATAGAATTCAGCCTTAAGGGAAACCTAAGTGGGACCAGCAACAACAGGTTGCAATGTAGAGTGTTCCTGTTCAGGATTTTTCAACCAGTCAGCAATGCCGTTTTCCAGGATACTCCATTCCACTCTGCTTCCCTTGGTTCCCGCCATCAGTAAGTCACCATTCCATATCCATGGAGCATGCTCTGTCTACATTTAGCTGTTCGTCTCCCGCCCCCCAAAGCATGCTTTTTCTAATATTTTTTGTACTTCTGCAAACCTTGGTCTTCCCCAAAGCCTGCTGATCCATCCCTCTTATGGTACTTTCTTGGCTACACAAATATCTACACTTGGAGAATGAGTTCACTATTAAAATATAGGTGGGGTGGTCAACAGTATTTTAAAAATGCAACAACATATGGTTTAAAGGTGATTAGCTGTGCAATTCTATACATGCTGGGCAGTGCAATCCTATGGCCCCTAGACAGCACCTAGAGGGTCATAGGATTTTTTGGCATCCCAGCTCAAACGTCGGAAATTAGCTCCAACATTGGAGCTGGGACTCCGTGCTCGGAGTGCCCTCCCCTCGGTCACAGCTGGTGCAGAAAGAAGGAAAGAGAAGGGGTTTAAGGGGCATTCCCGGGGGCAGGGAGGGGAGGGGAGGGGAGGAGACTGGCACCACCAAGGAGCGTGGATGTGACCTACCTTTGCCTCAGCACTGCCCCTGCCCTGCATAGGATGGCCATAATCCTCTGAGTTCAGAGGGTTATGGGCATCCCATAGGATTGCACCCTAACTCAGAAGAAGTACTCCTATTGACTTCAGTGGGACTTACTCCCAGGGACATGTGTGTAAGATTGCAGCCCAGCTGTAGTAAAATATCATAAAGTGATGAATGATTGAAATGGTATGTGGGAAGGGTGTTGTATTGATAAGACTTGAAATGCAAAAGTGTTCATGCACAGTGGCAGATGATATTTTCCAGCCGCAGGATGGCAACTGTATCTACCCACTTTTGCAAAGCGGTTAAAGATCACAGGAAGAAAAAGCGGTGTATTAAATAAACAACATTTGTTAAGACATTTTCTCATCTGACATGACGGTTTAGTGCTGATTTTCTTATGGAAAGATTGCTTGAAATCCAAAGTGTCCTATAGAAAGAAGAGAAGTTTCATCATACCCATCTAAAATCTTGTCACATTCAGTACAGTAGCATTTGTGCCTTTTGAAAAACTGTGATATGGAGATTTCAAGCATGACATATTTTTTACTCCAAATTCTGTGCATGCTTACCTGGGGGTAAGCTCCACTGAACATAGTAGGACTTATTTCTAAGTAAAGGTGCATATGATTGCACTGTGAGTATGGTTGTGGGTTTGTTTTCTTTTTACTAACACTGATTTTTATGTGTGAAGATCAACAATAATATCTCTGTGTATAAAGATGTCAACATTCCACAGAGCTCTGATTTACATTTTTTAAAAACCCGCTATTTAAACAGTGGAATGATGAGCACATCAAAGCTTCTGCTTGTGTTTTTTAATCCTTCATTTTTATGTTGTTTTTACCTTTCCCTAATATTATTCTGTCTCAACTACTCAGTAATTCTTTAAGGCAAAATCTATACAGCTATATACACAGCTGTCTAGTGTGCTGTAGGTCGCTACTGTTTTCTTAATAATGGCTATGTGTGGAAATAAGTGATAAATGCAGTGATGCATTCATCAAGAAATACTCCATTTGCTAATGTAACTATGGCTATGAAATTCAACTTACAGTAGGGTCCTTGAGGGTTATTCAAGTGAAACAACCTACAGACTGGTTTAGCTCATTGGTTGTAATTGAAAAAAAACAAATCAAGGCATAAAATACCCGAATACATAAATATGTTCATTTGTGATAAATGGCATCTATTCCCACTTTGAAATCATGGGTTGATTGACATATTGAATTTGCATTTCATATGATCCCTCCCCGAAGTCAATGCAATTTCTAAAAATAGGTGAATGGTGGTTAGTATGTATATTTTTATTTGTGACTAGTTCTTGTACATTTTTTTGAAAAGGTGTTTGTATGTTAGAGTTAGAGAACATCATGGCTCTGCTGGAAGGGCTGTAACACTGTGCTTTGCATACAGCAGGTTCCAGCAGCTCCAGGTAGGACTGGAAAAGACACCTGCCTGAACGCAGAGAGAGCCACCACGAGTAGTGGGTAGACAATACAGAGCTAGAGAGACCAATGGTCTAGTCTGTTCAATGGTACATCATATAACTCTCGTCTTCCAAGTGTATTGCCCCTAATAATGCTTGTTTACCTTCCCATGGGGAACAAAGAAAGTCCCTTCCCTGCATAGGATGGCCATAACCCTCTGAGTTCAGAAGGTTATGGGCATCCCCATAGGATTGCACCCTAACTCAGATGAAGTACACCCCCTATTGCTTATGCCAGCTAGCAATGGCTCTCTAGGGTCTTCAGGCAGAGGTCTTTCACACAACACCTGCTACCTGGTCCTTTTTTCTTTCTTTCTTTTTTAAACTGGAGATGCCAGGGATGGAACCTGGGACCTACTGCATAAACAGCATGTGCTCTACCCCTGAATTCTGATCCTTCCCCTTTGCATGCAACAACCACCTTAGCAGGTTGTCTTTCTGTAATTCTTCAACCTTATATTTGAATTTCGGTTACTGGAAAAATGTTATGGTGTTTTATAGTATTATGGTCTTGTTTTTATGAACTGCTGTAAACCACCCAGAGAGCTTCAGCTATTGGGCAGTATTGAAATGAAATGAAATTAAATGAAATAAATAAATAAATAAATATTATACACCAGTCCTTAAGCAAACTATTCTGAAGAATTCTATAGGCCATATCAAGAAAAAAAATACGTTTGTAGTGCAATGGGACTTACTCCTAGGTAAGTGTGTCTAGGATTGCAGACTTATTTAACTAGGTAATTGCATAATAATGAAGGGGTTTACTTACCTGCTAGCACATGCTACACATGCAGTTATAATGAATGTACCAGCTCAGAAGATGTGGATCCTCACTCAACAGGGTAGGATGTCCTCAGCCCTCAGTACAGAACCTTAACTTTAGAAGGGAAACATTCCCCCCCCCCCAATTTTCTGCCCCTTTCCTTGGTCAACACAATAATAATAATAATAATAATAATAATAATAATAATAATAATTTATTTCTTACCTGCCTCTCCACTCAGATTGAGGTGGGGAACAACCGTAAATATAAAATACATAACTAGTTAAAAACGTAAATATTATTAATATTCTTTAAAACCTTTAAAAGTATCCTAAAAACTCTTAAAATTCCACTGGGTAGGCCTGTCGGAAGAGGTCAGTCTTTATGGCCTTTTTAAAAGCCAAGAGACTATCTAGTTGACGAGTCTCCTCCGACAGGTCATTCCACAGTCTGGGAGCAGCAGAAGAGAAGGTCCTCTGGGTAGTACTCGCCAGCCTAGTCTTGGCTGACTGGAGTAAATTCCTCCCAGAGGACCTAAGAGTGCGGGACGGATTGTATGGGAGAAGGCGATCCTGCAGGTAACCCAAACCCAAACCATGTAGGGCTTTAAAGGTAATAACCAACACTTTGTACTTCGCCCGGAAACTGATTGGCAGCCAGTGTAATGCTTTTATATAGTTGTGTAGGTTTCATATTTCACTCCACTATGGGCTGCAAAATGTGTCTCTTAATGCTGATGCATGATGAAAAATCAAAAGCTAATTTCAGACATCAAAAATACCATTAGTACAATTTCAGGAGCATGTATCAAAAACAACAATAACAATAACACACAAGATGCAATTGGACAGTAAATCACCAGAAACTAAAAATTATATATTGGATGAACAAACAGCTTCAATATAAATGAACAGAGTTTCTGGTTTATCTGTTGCCTGCAAAGCCAATCTTGACCTGCTTAGCCCAGTAAAATCCTCAGATTTCAGAAGAAAAGAAGCATGTGTACCAAAAAAATTAAAAAGGCAATTAAGGACATTTTGATGTTTGAAGCAGGAAGGAACCTGATTTTTTTTTTTTCAATCACAAAAGAGCTTATAAATAGAACAGATAACTCTAAATTAGTATTGAAGAAATCATAAAAAAGAAAATACTGTATTTATTGTACATTTAACACTAATAGGCTGCTTAATGTTACCAATTAACCTTAGACAATATAATTATATAATACTTGTCTTTTCTGTTCTCAAGGACACAGTTCTCTCCTTGGTAAGAATTGAAAATATGGCAGACGGGGCGGGGATCTTTTCCCCAAACCTCTTACTGGTCCACATTTTCAGTCTGTTCACTGCTGTCAGAGGTGGACAGCAATGTGGAATTGACTAGGCCATGACCTTATTAGACAGAATAATATAACTATAACAAACTATGCCCAGTGTGGAGGAGATATTCTAAATCTTAATCAGTATCACCCCTAGGAATGTCTTGTTTTGATAGACTGAGGTTATCTGCAAATACTCAGAATAATGCCTCTATTGGAGTGCTCTTTTGTTTTTAAAGTAAATATTTAGGCATGTAAAATTCAGCATAATTGTCTAGCTAGTGCAAATTAATATATCATTTTCATCATGCCAACATTATAATGTTCACATGATGCAGAATAATATAATGTTGCTAGACTACCAGTAAGGTAATGATAAAATCATTATCACTTTAATTTGTTCGTAAGAAAAATATATGTGGTCATACAAACTGCAATAGAGAGTTACATAAGGATCCAAGCGCTTTATAACATTCCTCAGTAAAAAGAAATGAAAACATTTTAACATCACACACGCGTGGTAAAAAGGGGGGGGAGTTAGTAGGGGTGGCAAAGGGCCACAAAATACAACATATAGCAGTAGGTCTGTGACAGCCGAAATGTGTACAAGATAAGAAGAGAGTGACCCATTCACAGCAGCAGTCATCGGTGATAAAACTGTCTTTCTAGCTCTGCTACATTAATGTAACCCTGTAGTGGAAAAGACTTTGAAGTCAGCAGTAGAGTGATCTGGGAGATAGAAATGTATTGCACAAAAGAGTAAATGAACACAAAACTAACATAAAATGTCAACATTCAGAAGCTGCTGCTGGTAGAACATTGGGAGCATGTTGGGGGCTACTGGCAGGGCTGCTGTTCCAGAGCACGTATGTGGAGGTGCCATTTGCGAGAACCAATGGGCTGTCCAATGGGGGTTGCCTATGTGATTGCAGTATGCTGAAAAAGGGCCACAATCACACACATCAGAGCTCTGAGGTGCTCATGTAGAGACTGCTATAGTGAAGAAGAAGCCCTACAAATTATCTTATAGAAATTATCTTATAGAACTTGATCAATTTTCTTTGTTAGCGCCTTTCTGAAACTCCATATTGATGGTGACAGGCCTTGTTCTGTTCCAATGTTAATAAAAGAGAAATATTGTCTAAGTCTAAATGCCGGCACTTTGCTCATTCATCTGCCTCCATTCCAGTTTTTTTTTTTAAAAAGTCACCTAAAACCCACACTCAGATATCTATATATACCAACACTGAACTCAAGTCTCCGAGTGCTTGTGCTTATGTAGCCAAAACTGTACCACCCATGGTATCAGCAGACTTGGGATAAGCCCAGGATTTGCACAAGTACAAAAATGAGAAGAAGAAGAAGAAGAAGAAGAAGAAGAAGAAGAAGAAGAAGAAGAAGAAGAAGAAGAAGCCGCCGCCAATGAGGACTGAGCATGCTCAGTACTCACAGATTGCTGACTGTTAAGAGGAAAAAAACCCTCTGAAAACTAGATTTATTATATTTATTTATTTATTTATTTATTTATTTATTATATTTATACCCCGCCTTTTTTCCTGCAAGGAACCCAAGGCGGCTTACATATAATCATCCTCCTCCTCTCCATTTTATCCTCACAACAACCCTGTGAGGTAGGTTAGGCTGAGAGTCAGTGACTGGCCCAAAGTCACCCAGTGAGTTTCATGCCGAGCGGGGACTAGAACCCGGATCTCCAGAGTCCCAGTCCAACACTCTCACCACTACGCTACACTGGCTCTCAGTGATGAGAGGGGAAATGGAATGGAGTATCCTAGAAAAGGAGGAGGGAGAACAAGACATATAAATATAGCAAGGGTAGAGAAAACCCCATCATTGTCTGGATATGTCATTTCCTGGTTCACATTGAGAAGCTATTTTTAAATGCTGCCAGGGTCCAAAGTGAGAACTGTCCATAGCAATTAATGGAGAAATCCAAGATTTTAATGGAGCTGGGACTGGGCACCAGCATGTCCGCGCCACACCACAAAGAAATCTGACACATAGAGAAATGAGGACTAAAGCATACTCAGCCAGTGTTCCATCAAGAAACTGACCAGAAACAGACTTCCTAAACTTTGGCAAGGTTGCTGCATCATACACTTTCAGACCATAGTCTTCTTGCCCCTCATGCATGGTAGCGGAATATTTGAACTTCTTTGTCATAAAAAGAGAGAGCCATACTTCACACTAATGAGAATATTAATACTAATTTGAAAGAAAAGTGATTAAAAGCTTCGATGTGGCACAATCGCATGAAGAACATATTCTATAATAGAAAGGCTGATAGAGCCCTGTAATCTTACGTTATGATTTCAAGTATATTAAGCAAATACCTTTAATCAACAGCTGAATGATAGCATGCTGGGCTAATTATTTCAAGTAGATGATGAGAATACTGATTGCAATTTCCTAATCAATTGGTTCTGTAAATGTCTTGTCATTTGCATATTATCTTCTTGAGACAATTATTATCTTCTAGCTCTGCTTCAGTGTTTTTGGGTCATGAAACTTATGATGCTGCTAAAAGGCATTTCAATCATCCAAGTGATGATTCATGAAAGCAATACTTAGTCCCCACCCCCCTGCGAAAAAGAAGCAATTATGCAATAATGTGCAAGAAGTTACAAGCTAGAAGTTACTCGGGATAAGTTCATGTTGTTTGTAGGGAAAAACTCCAATTCATCATTGCATTGTCATATCAGATTCTTCTTTAAAAATGACCAACTGAATATATGGAAGATAAAATATCTTGACGGTTACTTGACACACAATAGCCAAATGTATCATTGCCATTTTGGGGGAAACTATATCAGTGACTACCGGATGCTGAGGGTGAATAATATTGTGCCATCAAGTGCCTCTGGAAAATCTTCCTGCATCATCTACCTGGCCATTGTCAGAAAGTATAGTTTAGTGGTGAGCCAGGCACAACTAATTTTACACAACATGGCAATGCTTCTGCTATTATATTCTTGGCTGGAAGAGCAATATTACACTTACAGTGCAATCCAATGAGGCTGCCCGCAACCCTCCAAAACTCAGAAGATTACAGGCATCCTATGGAGGGCGGAAGGAGTGTGGAAGCGAAGGCTGCCTCCACACTTCTCCCGCCCTGCAAAACACTTAGACAGCCGATTTCAGCTGTCTAAGTGTTTGCGCCGGAGCATGAGGAGAGGAGGCTGAGACACCACCAGGATACTGCGTATGCTGGTGGAGCCTGTCTCCTCCCCTCCCTACCCACAAAACCCTGTTTTGTGGAGCTGCAGCTGGTGTGGTTCTTTCTATGCCACTGTGAGGGTGGAGGGAGGGTGCTCCGAGTTTGAAGTCCTGCCTCCGTCCGACCTCGGAATGTGTTTCTGAGATCAGAGCTGGAACTCCAAATTATCCTATGGACATCTAGACTCTGTCTAGCAACCATAGGATTGTGCCCCTGGTTATTATAGAAATATTCTGGAAAAGCAATACTCAGATTGGATTATTGTGTTTTTCAGATAATATCATAGGTTCACAGTAATATTAATGGTGTAATATGGACTTCAAGCCTCAAAACACATAGAAAGCTCTAACTGCATCATCTTAAATGGTTAGGCTACAAAAATATTTAGCTATTTTGTGAGGAGATTAAGGAGATCCAAGAGAAGATCCTTACTTTACTTGTTGTAAATTTAACCAATTTCTACTATAAAGTCTAACGTAAATAAATTTAAAAAGTGTTATCTCACCTCAGAATAAACATGTCCTTTGTTTTATTAACTTAAGTCACCATTCTAGCGGTCATCGATATGGCCTGTTGAAGGATCAAGCCATCTGAGGTAAATATATTTTAAATGTTATGTAAACGTAAAAATAAGAATGTGTTACAGAATTGCTGTGATTATAACTGAATCCTAATAGTTACTGTTTATGTGAGGCGAGCCTTACTATTGTCAGTCTCCTAACTATCAGTTGAGTTGCTACAGTTACAGAGGAAGCTGTTACAGTATATGTCTTAGTGGTTCACAGTTATGCCACTGGTACTGGACAGTTGATATAGTGGACAGGAGAATAAAAAAGGTCAGGTTTTGATAGGCCGCTTAATAAGAATTCTATTGACTCTTACTGGCTCATAAACATAGACCAATGGGCTAGCAGACCCAACATTGATAGGGGGCAGGGCCGGTGCTACCATTAAGCCAACTAGGCAGCTGCCTAGGGCGCAGGGCTAAAGAGGGCGCCAGAAATGCCTTGAAAAAAATACAGCGCTCTCAAGTGGGAAGGGGGGGGCGCTAAATATCTGATCTTGCCTAGGGCACCACCAAACTGCCTTGCACCGGTCCTGATAGGGGGACATTAGGCCAAAGATCCTGACTGAGGGAGAATAAAAAGGGCAGTCTCAATGCTGCCCAGGAGTGGATGCAATTTTGCCAGTTCAGGCAAAGAACAACCCGAGGAAGAGGGAAGCAGCAGCAAAACCTAGAAGAAGGGAGGCTGGAATCACTGAAGGCAGCAGAAGCTGTAGGAGCTAGCAAGGAGAGAATGACTCCAGAGGCAGGTCTCCAGGAAAGTTTCTGGCCAGATTAACAGTGGAAGGCAGTTGGCCTAAAGAAGGAATGAGACTTTTCTGGTCAATCGCCACTAGCTGGGACCGCACAAGTAAATATGTGGTTAGGATGTTTTGTGCTACACTGCATTACCATTTTAATGACCATTCCACTCAGTTTGGAGAGATCCTTTGCTATCCTTTTTGTTTAAAACTACCGGAAATAATTTGGTGTCATCAGCAAACATGGACACCTAACGGTTCATCTCTAACTCCAGATCATTTATGAGGGGCTCCACTCTTTACATCCCTCCATTGTGAAAACTGACCATTTTTTCCTTCCCTCTGCTGTCTGTTCTTTAACCAGTTGCCAATTCATAACAGGACTTCTCCTTTTATCCCATGACTGCTAAGTTTGCTTAGAAGTCCTTGGCTAGGGATTTTGTCAAAATGCTTTTGAAAGTCCAAGTAAACAATGTCTACCAGATCACCTCTATCCACTTTAGAACAAAGATGGGCAAATTGTGTCCCTCCAGATGTTTTGTCCTACAACTCCCATCATCCCTCCCCATTAGCTATGAGTTGTAGGCCAAAACATCTGGAGGGGCACGAGTTGCCCATCTGTGCTCTAAAAGCTTAATGAGACAGGATTTACCCTTGCAGAAGCCACAATTTTTAATCAAAGATTTGTCCTTCTATATGCATTTTTTTTTCTTTAATAACCCTTTCCACCAATTTACCTAATACAGCTATTAAGCTAACTGGCCTTTAATTTCCTGGGCAACAACCCCCCCCCCATGGTAACTTTCTAAAAAAATGTTGTGACAAATGCCCACTTTTCCAGTCCTCTGGTACAGAGGCCAATCTTAGGGTCACATTACATTATTTTGGGGAGGTCCGCATTTTCACATTTAATCAGTTCAGCTAGGGATAACTGTCCTATATCTTCTGCAGTAAAGACAGACCCAAAGAATTCATTCAGCCATCACATGGTGTGTGTGTGTGTGTAAGTGGAGAGCCTACTATATCTGTGTAGGCTCCATACACAGTTTAGGGTTCTAAATTGTGTGGGTGGCCTATGCCTGTACAGCAAGTATGCAGTGGTGGAGTTAGGGTCAGGCCCAACAAGTGCAGCTTTTCTTTCCTGCTCACACAATTTTAATTGCATGAGGGGAGAACAACTGGAAAGGTCTAAAATTAGATGCTCTTTTGAACATATATCATTGATAACGGAATGGTTTCCCTATCAAATTGAGTAAAGTTTCAGAGTTATGGAAATGTTGGTTTCTTTCTGTAACAGGAGAGATTCTAAATGCAAGGTAATGGTACTCACTGAGTTAAATGCTCAGATTTTCTAAATGGCAGTAAATTCATCCATTGAATATGTGCCATATAAATAAATCAACACAGCTTTATAGATTTCATTATGGTTTGGTGATTCTTCCATAGCTCTAATTACCACAGTGATGAAATATTTTAGCTTTGTTAAAATAGATTTCAGATTGCACAATATAATGAGTTTGTTGTTGGAAGAATGGGGACGTGAAAAGAATTTTCTGTGCCTCTTTAGAAATATTCAGGTGTGGAGAATCATGGCTGCTTCCTATTGTCTACTATCATCATGTTTTATATACAAATATATAAGGATAATCTCTGTCTGCTCCAAGGTTACCCAGTTAGGACAAGCTACTTAAAAGAAGAATGATTCAGGAAAGTTCATATCGGAGGTTTGGGCCTAATCTTGGCTAGGAACACATTTCCATCCTGTATCCATATTGAGGGCCAAACTAGACAATTTAGGTTGTTTTAAAAAAATGTAAATTGAAATTCAGAGGGTTAGCCGCACCAGGACTGCAGGGGGCAGAGGGGGAGAGTTGTGGCCCTGGTAAAAATCATCTCTCTGGAGTTGAACCTGAGATCTTTTTGTATGCAGTGCAACGTGCTCAAATTTTAATTTAGTACCATGGCAAATAGCAACGGGTAACACACACACACACACACACACACATACACACACACACATTGTCATGACCCCCCCTCCAGGAATCCTCCTCTGAGGATGAGTGTGACTCACCCAGGGCCCTGGACACTCCTCAGGAGCAGAGTTCAGACACTGCTGCTCCAGACGGGGCCGACTGGGCAGCTGAAGAGCTGGCAGGCCCCTCTGGCATGACCCGTGGGAGTTCCCCAGCCCGGGAGGAGTCAGAATCAGAAGTGGGGATGGTGCAGGTCCTGAGTCCCAGACAGAGGAGAAGGATGAGACAGCAGGAACAGATGCAGGCCCCTTGACGCAGCGTCTGGCTGCAAACCAGGATCTCGGCCTTGTGAGGCTTTTATAATCAGCCTGCTGCTAAGGAGCTCCAGCTGCGAGACGGGCATGCCCAAGCAGCAGGCAGTATAAAAACGCTCAGTCACTGAAGCCTGAATATCAGGAAACAATGTCCTCCTTGACTCTTGCTCCTGATCCCTGCCTTGCTTCCTGGACCCGACTTTGGACTGACCCTGACACTGCCTCTGCTTGACCCTTGGACTTTGGAACCACACTCTTGGCTTGACTCCTAGGATTGTAAGACCACGCTTCTGCTACCATTCCCTCTGCAAGCAAGCAACCCAGCTCCCTATCTTATCTCAGCTGGACTTGGCAGCACACCCAGAAGCCAGGCCAGCTGCTGGCTGCCGGCCAGCCTTAAGCCGGACATATATAAGCTTTATATTTTGCTTTCATATTCAAAGAACACATGATGCAGGATACACCAAATGACAGACCTATGCAATAAAAATAAGTATGATTATTTATTATTAATTTAAATATTTATATTTCACCTTTCTGTCACATATACTGGATGCCCAATGCAATTTACAATCAACATAATGACCAATCTCGAGACAATAAATTAAGGTATAATAAAAATTAGCAGGGTAAATGAATTTAACATAGGAGAGACTAGGACCTCAAAAATCAAGCAAGTCCATAAACCTGTGTAGAACAGAATATGCATTCCCATCCAAAATGTACATGTGTACACTACACAGGCATAGGATGTCATGCTGAAAACAAGGAATTTTTTAGAAATCTTTAGATGCTGGTGTATAGGTGACCGAGTGTGAGAAGCATGCTCTTCTGGCTTATACATTTCCTAGCGGTGGAGCAAATTCCACAATTTGCCCCACCCTCACTAGATGGGGTGAAGCATCAGAAGATTGGAGAGAAATTGTGAGATTACACTTTACAATAGGAGGGCCTTGAGTCTTTAGGTGTTGGCTGGCATCCCACCCACCCACCCACCCACCCATGCCTTTACAGTATGAGATTAGCTAGTTGCCATTTGGGGCTGAGCAGGAATTTTGGGTGCTTTTCCCATCACCTGCTTCATACTGTGATATTAGGTTGGGTATCCAGTATTAACTTGACTGATTGTTCGAGTCACATCTAGCAGGGAATGCGGGTGGGAAGGGAATTAGTTGAGCAGGCTGCCCTGGTGAGCACCTTCATGGGGAAGAGGAGTCACTGTACCCCTTATTGCCAGCCAGCTCAAGGAGATTGGGAACAGAGCTGGACCGTGGAGTCCTAGAGGCTCCACCCTTCCAAATGCTGACCTGCAGGGATGGGCAGGAAGCCCCCTCCTCCATTTGCCTTAATGGTGAACAGGTTTGGATAAGCATGAATCATCAGCAGCACCTCTACTGATCCAGGGCTCAGAACATGGGTGGTCTCATCCATTGTGTAGACAGTTGGAGCTTCTCCCAGCTGACTACACACATAGAAGAGGCCCGCAAGATTTAGTTCAGGCATAGTAATGCTACTCATTGAATTTCCTGAAGTTATATTTAATACAGATGTAGCCTTACAGCCCATACTTTTGTCTTGCATCATTATTCCACAATGTGGGAGCAAATTCAGAGGTTGTTCAGTAAAAGGCCTTTTTGTTTAAATGCGAAAGCAAATAGGTCTTTAATATGTTAATTGCAAATATATGGTAAGTATTCAGGATGGCAGTATAATACACAAGCTAACAGAGGCAGAGATAAACAGTGTCTCAGAATGGCAATCCATTAGTTACTTGTGCAAAATGTCTTGGGGGCCTTGTAAAGTCACCAGAGTTCAATAATAGCATTAGATTTAATTGGGCCACAGTAGTCTATGGTTTGTGATTTATGCTTGTACAACATGAAAGATAGGTCGTATTAGTGAATGCTCTCTCTCTCTCTCTCTCTCTCTCTCTGCAATAATTTTATTAGCTGGGCTTGTTCAGTCTAAGCAATTGTGCTGAGATGTCTACCTGCATCACGGGCCCAATATCTCTGCAACGTTGCCATAGTATAATCGTCTGTGAAGCTGCACTGATGAATAATATGCCCCATCTTAAGCAATTTACAGCCATGTGTATTACCACCTCAATTGTGAAGCACACAACTGAGCTTCCTCTTCCCTCCCATGCACACACCACCACCATTCCACGTTTCGAAGTGGCTTCTACATTCCTGCTATGTTAGAACAACAGCAGCAGCAGCAGCAAAACCTGTTTGCCAACCCTGATTAAAAGAAATTAATATATAGGGCAGGTGCAATTTTGCATATTAAACTCATTTCAATCATAGCACCGTCATGGCTGGAGGAATAAAATGGGCTTTGCTTCTGCTGCCCCTCATCACCTGCCATTCTCTGGGTGGTCATTTGGGGGGAAGGGCTGGGCTGCAGGACCCTGGACTTTGGCCACAAGGGCCAGCTCTAGCTGCACCACGGCCTCCAGATGTGATTGATAACAACCCCATCATCCCCACCAAGAATGGCTGGGGATGATGGGATTTGTAGTCCAACTCCCAACAAACACACACGGTGGTACCATGCTGGGGGAGGCTGACTTGAGGCTGACTTACAGTTAGGCAAGGCAGAAACGAACATTTGTCATTTGTAAGTTGAGAAGCATTGCTTCTGTGTTTGGGAGATATATTTTGTGGAGTGAAGTTAAGTGATGAATGGAAAACTCCAAGAGCTGTTGGTTCTAGTTAGGACACAAAAGCACAGCCGGTTTTAAACTTTCTCTTTTATGAATCATTCAGGTCCCGATGTGGCTGACTTTACCCTACTCACTGCACGACTCACTTCCAATTAAAAATAAAGCTTCCACTGTTGCCCACCCCCAGGGAATTGGCCCGCGCAGTTGCAGCAGTGATATTTCGAGAGACAAATGAATCTTCTTGTTTTAGGTGTTCTAAACTGTTTTTATTACATCTCAGACACCAGAAAAACCCCATCAATTCACAATCCATTAAATTCATTCCCTACGCTTATGATCTTGAAACAAAATCATAACATATTTAAAACTCCTATTTATAAGCCCAATCAGTTGCGGTTGAACTACTAAATATCTGTAGGGCATAAAGCCATATTTGAGCAGAGGCTGGTGCTTAATAAAGTGAGAGTTATTTTAAGCAAAAATGCTGCCGACTGGTTGTTTTAGGATGATAGATGAGTTGATGCTGCTAGGTATCAGAAGTCTCAAAATAATCATACTCCTTGGGGAAGGAACTCTTTTGTTAAGCCATTCCTCAGTGATGAAATGAAGCATATAGCACTTCTTTGTTTCATGAATTAGAAGAAAAATCGAGTTCTTCATGAACTTACAGAAAGTGCTGTAAGTTATTTACATGCCATGTACATTCTAGCACATATAAGAAACTATGCTGTAACTGGCTTCTCTGTACATAGCATAATTATTTTCATTATTTTATTTGATAATAGAAATAGATAGGGTTGTATCCAATGATGTCCTTCCAACCGGGGGGATGGACATCACTGGTGGATTCAGTTCCCTCTTCCGCTGCAGCTCACTGTGTGACCACAAATCTACTGCAGAAGGTTGGGCATGCTCCAGAGAAGATTGGGGATGTGCAAGGGGGTGGGGCGGAGGGGAAGGGAAACTCCTGTTGCCACGAGTGGAGATCTGTTTATGCAATGCTGGATGAGGCTTACCGTAATTACTGGCAGTAAGAGCTTTAATCTAAAATAGCATTGACTCCAACAGAAACGTCCCCCCCCTTTTTTTTAACAACCCCTCCCCCACACAGGGCACTGAAAAATGAGTAGGGGAAGGTTTAATCCTTCTCTCCAGAGAGCCTGGTGCATAGTCACCATGTGCATAATTACATAGAGTAAAGAAAAATATCAGGCTCAGCTACACCTATGCAGTTTGACTCATATAGCATCTTGAGAAGGGCAGAACAGAAAGATGGTTGGTAAGATTTGTTTGTTCAATAGATAGCTAAATAAATAGACTTTGCATGGGTATAGCTCCCCTACAAGTTAATTACCGGTTTAATACAAGATAACGGTCCAGATCCAGGACTCCGTATGTCCCTTCTGATGTTCATATTCTGCATGAGTTGACTCCCCTTTTCATGATGGTGTAGAGAGTAACACCGGAGGTTGGATCCATAGCTCTCTTGTGGACAGTGTTGTCATGCAGAAGATGTTTTCTACCCATGGAAGGCCCATTTTACAACTCACACTATAGTATTTTATGAGAAAAGTAAAACTGAATCCAAAGATGTCATTTTTTCCTGCTTGAACAAAATCTTACACAAACTGCTGTAAAGCATGAGAACTATAACAGAAACTTTCCAGTACCTACATACCCAGTAGAACACTGTGTGCTTCCAGAACCTTTTGGATAACCACTTGTGGAACAACACTAGCAGCTATTTTCCTTCTCCTCACAGCCCATGGGTTGGACCTACAGTTGTGTGGACTAGAACTCTGTGAACTGGATAGTCCCATGAACAGAAGGGGGAGGTGAATTTTGCAAAATCCCGCTCCCCCTGCCCCCCCCAATAACTGTTCCAGAGGCTTGGGAAACCCTCTGAAACA